>CAJOBZ010000058.1:260000-506213 GCA_905332375.1 Pieris macdunnoughi
AACTATTGCCATGCGTTTTTGTTTTCTGGGTTGTCATTACAGTAGTAACCTTTACACATTAATGTTTTTTTAATATGTGTTTTATTCTGTATTTCACTAGGTAGTATTTATTTTCTGCAACCTGTAAGACGGCTGGAAAAGTTTTCCCTTATTTCTTGTATTCCTATTCTGAATGTCACTGTTCTTTAAAAGGGAACTAATATTACTACGCTCAAAAACGATACAGTTGTAGGTATACTGGAAAGGTACCGTCAAAATATCGATTTCCTTGACCAAATTTTTAAGTGAAGTGCCTGGTTTCAAGCAATAAATTGACCTAATAGAACGTTTTTGTAAGATAATAAATATAGTTAAAAAAAACTAAAAAACACGCTTATTACCATATTTTTCGTCTATCGAGCAACCCACGCTTTTACACAATAATACCAGTATTTTTTGTTCATTACCATTTTCAGCCTAAATTAGGAATAATTATTTTTCACTTTTTAGTTTGATGTGCTTTAAAAGCGTGTTTTTTAGTTTTTTTAAACTATATTTATTTTCCACTTTTTAGTCCTAGCAGCAATACGTGTTGTCTCAATTTAACCGTATTGCTTTATGGACTTAAAAAAAATTCATTGTTTTTTCGAGATAAACCTATGAAATTATATATTGTCGCTGATTCTTTAAAAGTGTACAAAGTTTGAATTAAATCTGTCCGTTTAAAGTGGGTCAAAATCGAGTCCGAAGGAGTCGGTTTCATACATACATACATGCATACATACAGGTGAAGCTAATATAAAGCGTGTAATAATAGATTGTATATCTGCTGCTTTGTCCCATAAAAGAATTCCATACGACATAACGCTGTAAAAGTAACTATAGTATTTTTGCTTTAGCTATTAAATTTTGGAAAGTTTACACAAATACAGTAGTCCGCTGCGTCTAGGGTTGGTCACTAACTTACAACACAGTCGAACTTTAAATTGAACTAATAAAATTTTAACAGTCTGACTAGAGCCGCTGCACAAAAATATTTCCATTTTATTTTATCGTTTCCGGAGCTTTAAATCGTATTTCAGCTAAAAGCCAGTGTTTCACACCGCAATTATTTTTTATATATAAAATATATAAATAATAGTACATATTTGATTAGGAATATGAAGAATGCAAGCGATACTGAAGAAACCTTCGATATGCTTAATTGTTGTAGTGGTGGTCGTACGCGAGGTGGTATCCTTGAATTAAGCAAAGTGGTTATTTCTAAATTTCATGCTGACTAATTATTTACATTAATGTGAAACATAATTATTGAATAGATAAAAGAACGCCTCGTCCATATTAAATGCATCTCATTTGATATTCCATTATGTGTAAAATTTACTGTTCATTAAAACTTGGACGCAGTCCACTGGGATAACTCGTGCGCTCATTATATAACTGATTCGAATTTGTAAATCGCGATTAATTAAAAGTTTCCTTAAGTATGTTCAACGGTGAGCGGTGAGCATCGTACTTATAGTTTTTGAATAGCAACCTGGCAAACTTTAGCTACAATTCAAACGAAATTTATCGAGAGCAGCTTGTGAGCCCGCCTGCCAACTTGAGACTCTAATGCCCAACTAGAGTAACTCCTTATTTCATCAAACTAGTTCAGAATCTTATAACTTCTCGACAACTTTTCGGATTATTTATTTTTTAATTAGTGATAAATTTTAAAATTCACAATATCATTTAGTGTTTTAATATGATATAGTTAAAAGCTTAAATTGTGCGGATATATTCTTTAATAACCTGTCGGTGCCAATTCCACCTTGTCAAATGATTATAATCTCAAGTCCGCCGACGTGAAAGCAATATGATTTAAGTTGTTACGTTTGAGGCACGAGATATCCTTTCAAAGTCGAACTTAATACAACAGAGGTTCCCAAACAAATATCAACTGTGCAAGTCCAACATCAAACTTCAACTGACAAGCGTGACATTGTCTGGGTATTTCAGGGGACTATACCCCTTATGGTGTTGGCTTAAAGGCGATCCCAGACTAAACGATATTATGTATATGCGTAATTTGCATCAGCGTCGGAACTTGTCAGTGCTGAGCTCGGGATGTCTGCGTCGAAGTGTTTGAGAACCTTTTATCTTATAACATGGTTTCAAATTCGAGAAGTATGGAAGTGGTCTTATGATAACATAATATCAAACAAGACTATAACTGTTATATAATATACAAATTTTAATTGCAGTTTCAAAGTCAAAGTCAAAGTCAAATCGTTTATTTCAATTAGACCATCGAAAATGGCACTTTTGAACGTCAAAAAAAAAAATATAAAGATGATTCTAGTTGCCCCTTCCAAAAGGTAGTTTCGTGTGGAGAAGAATGGGCAAGAAACCCCACACTTACTCTTTTAAAATAGGTTTACAATATTTTGTTACATTTGTTAAATAATTATATGTGAAGACAATGTACTCTTAGAATAAACTACTATACTAAAAAAGTTAGTATACATGTTCCTCACATATTTACAAATATCGAAACCTTAGAATATTAACATTAAAGAGTAATAAAAATATTAAAAAAACACAACAAACAGTGTGGAGATACAAAAAAAATAATTACATTTGTAGCATTATATAAATTAAAAAATAATAATAATAACAAAAATTAACATATTTTTTTTTTAGCAAAAAATCAGCAACCAATTTGATTTTGTCCAGGCTATATCTTTAGTATAAATACGAAAGGATCAATGCCGGTTGGCAGTTGTATGTTTTTAGGAACAACGTTACTTAGAGAGAATCTTTAACCACGTCGTGTATTACAATTACAATATTAAGTACATAGTGTTTGTACAAGTGTTTCATAACAAAGTTATTCTGCCGATAAAAGCATAAATTAAAAATAAACTTCTAAAAGGGAAAGAGGTTTTCACATAAAAAAATGAGGCATGCGTTTATGTTGGAGCACTTAACAAAAATAATATTGTGAAGGTTAACATTGAAGCGCGAATAATTTAAAAATTCCTAAATGTAGAGAATCTCTGTGTCGAGTTGGCGTAACTGAATTATTTCAAAATGAAAATGGGAGGCGAAATTTAATTAAAAGATAATAAGCTCGCAGATATTGTATATCATGAAGAATTTGCATCTCTTTATGCTTTCCGATATAATTAATGAATGCAGGTGTCAGGCAATTCCAAATTATTTATTGACGGCATTACATCGCACCGAATGCGTCCAAATTAATATTAACGATCCTTATCCATTAATCGGGGCATTAAAACATCGCGCCGAATCAATTCCCGTATGTTTTTTCCTCAATATACGCACATTGTAAATACATATATTTACATACGAGTACATACCACGTAATGAGTAACTAGGTGATTTTATGAAAATCACTGTACAAGTACTGATAGTAGTATTTTATTTCGTTAGAAACTATTAATCTGTAC
The DNA here is from genome assembly GCA_905332375.1 of Pieris macdunnoughi. Taxonomy (NCBI): domain Eukaryota; kingdom Metazoa; phylum Arthropoda; class Insecta; order Lepidoptera; family Pieridae; genus Pieris; species Pieris macdunnoughi. Next base: position 263,435 of record CAJOBZ010000058.1, read on the forward strand.
AATTTATTTGAATCTACGATAATTCGTAGCGGCCTACGTCACATGCTACATGCTACGCAGACTGTTTTAGGCCAATTTATTGTGAACCAAATCCCTGTTAAAAGCTTAAATGTGTGTCGAATCGATTCAATAGCTGACATTTAATCGAAATTTATAGGGACTTAACCTTAGGTTTGTGAAATACTTGAATCTCGTTGGGAAAACATATTAAAAATTAAAAAAGAATGTTATGAATTCAGTTCATAATTGGTTCATGCAGCGCAACAATGTGAAATAATGAGAGGTAATATTCGAGCGAGTTGCGTCGGACATTATACGGCTTAACGGATTAAATATTTCGGTTGCAGTTAAAATTGTGCACGGCGCATACTGAAATGATGTTAATGATTGCAAATATGTATTTTTAAAAAATAATTTGTATATATAGTAAAAAAAAAATAACGTCTGGATTAAATATACATTTTCCGTTTATTTATTTCTTAACAAAACGTTATATTTCTTTAATAACTCAAACAATTACAATTTATAACACTCAAGATCTAGGTTATTTAATTTGACTGGAAAGTGGTTTAGCAGTTTGTTAAATAATTTAAAGCTGTTTTGGTAGCGTACTGATAATAATAATAATTTTAAATTTATGTACTCTCCCAAAGGACCTTATGGTGGCCTATGGGTAGCACCAAAAGTAGCGGAGTGGTCGCCATTTTAGGAACACTCGACTCGGTAGTTATAATTTTAGTTTCATGGTTTAAATAATTTCTAGTACTTTGATTAAAGAAGCACTGATACCTCATTTGAAATACCTCTTACACTAAGCTTGGTTATATAAAGTGTCATTTCAGATTTTACTATTATGTCTCTTTCAACACGTTCGTACAGTCTTTGTCACATACTTAGAGACTGCACCGCTACCTATCTACCGACCGCGGTAAGCCATTGCTTCTAATTGTTTCCTTGTAATATATCACAAAAATGAAAAGATATAAATGTCGTTTCGGAATACGTCTTTTACGCGTATTCTATGAGGTATTAAAATAGATCGAACTGTAATCAAAGCCTTCTTTCGAAAGAACTGTTCCCGCCCTAATCGAGGGTAAAAGCTTTCACATTATTATTAATGTAACATTCCCCCCTATTTCGTGAATTGTGATTTATAATAGTTAAAATGGCGGAAATGTGTCCAATTTTATCCTTTGAGTATTATAATATGAATTTTTGGGGTGAAATAAAATTATGGCACTTAGTCCTAGAGATTTATAAAGGTAGTTTTTATAAGAGGACTTGAAGGACTTTTGCTTTATCTATTTTATCTTGGTTTTATTTTTCATTCTACGCTTTTATGTTAAGAAATGAAATTCTCATTACCCTAGATAATCCCTTCATACATATTATGGTGCTTTGTTTTTCATATCACCGTTAATGTTCAAGTACTCTTAATAGGTCTTAAGTATTTCTACATTGCACAATCTACTACGACCAACCAAGCCCATATCGTCATGAATATATTGTAAATGCCTAATATAATATAAGTTATTGAAACTTCAGCAAATTCGGTGATATAATATAAATCAAGTCGACATCCGTACGTATGACCACCTCTCATTGGAAACTATTTAGGCCGTTTCCCGGCAATCACACGAAATACTTGAAATATATTTGGTTTCGTGATAATTTATACAATACGAATAATTTGCATACAAATGTTTGTGACATGACTTCATTGTGGAAAACCGTTATTTGTATGCGAACAACCGATGTCATTTATAACGCAATTTACTTTTATTTATGTTACAATAACAAACTAATTTATTTCATTGTTGTAATTGCAAAATATTGTTTTAACTTTAATAAAAAAATTTGATGGTATATTTTAATTTTACGAAAGAATATATACTCAGTTGTTTAAATAACTGATAACCGTTTCCCATTTATAGAATTTTAAAATTTTATATACTGAAATGTTTTACATGCATTCTTACACGAGTATACGTACTCGTATTGTGGTCACTCTTATTTACGTAGAGTTCAAATTTCGCAAAATGCTCAAATACTTGAAATCAAATGTAAATAAATTAATTCAAATAAATTAGAGACTCCGAGACTCGAGTAGAGTTAGCTTCTGTGAAATTTGGTTGAAAACTCCATCGAGCTAGCTGAAAGAATCGATGTCGCTCGCCGATTGCAACCTTTAAAATCTCAGAAATAAATACTATAAGGCAAAGTAAATCTTCTTAAGTGCGCGAGGGTGTATGTGGAGGTGGGGGCCGAAGAGGGAGGGTAAGGTTCAAAGCCGGATTTGCCCCTCGACCCATGCTTGCAAGGTCCAATTGCACTTGCTTTGAAAATAAAAATACCTTCGCACATTTATGTAGGCTTAGTGGTCTTTAGAAAGTCTCGCACTGAACTTATGGCACTTAAGTTTTCTTTGACGGTTGACTTCGGATTTACGTCGTTTATTATAATTTTGCGCTTCGTAAAACTACGTTTTAAAATATAACCATTACGAATTGTAAAAAAATGGGTGATGGGGTTAAAACATTTATTTTTCAAGCTTAAAATGTAAAATTACAAGTATATCTTTTGTAAGCAACTTAAACTTGATAACAATTTGAGCAAACTTCGGAATTTATATGAACACTATATGTGATATACAGTTATATACCGGCCTCGCATTCGCCTGTTACATATTTATGAAAGATGTCGGACAACGTAATTTATCTGCGCTACAGATATACAGAAGGGGTGAATCGATTTTAATTTAAATAAATTGTACGATGAAACATAGGTCGGGTATGGGTCAGTTGACGTTACGGGCATCCGAGAGACTTTGTTTCATTGGAATTCCTAATAAAGCTAAATGTATCTCAACAATTAAGAATAATTTAATTGTACGACGTATACACACAGTTACAATTCCATGTACACGTATGAAAACTAAACAAACTCAATTAATTTTAGCTACAGTTTAGTCAAAGGAAGAAATATTAATGGCATTTTGGGTTAAATCGATGTCCTGTGGCAAATTAAATTATAGTCCGAACCGCGTTGACTTATTGAATCTCTATTCAGAGTCGTGACCACGCACAGGAATGTGTTTTAATTAACCTGCAAACATACGGTTGCATCCGACAGGTACAAATGAAAACTGTAACAAAGATGTTGGAAACATAATTAGCTATGAGCTATTAAAACTATTGAAATATATTTGGTTATCCTCATCACGCAAGCAACATTTGAAATTACTGAGACAATATTATCTAACTTATTTATGATATAATTGTATAAGTTTTGTTTCATAACAACTATCTGAATATTCTATTGAGTTAATTGAGTTAAACCTTATTATTGTCCCGTGGATAATATATGAGCAGAGCTGCAGAAAACTCGTAACCCTTCAAGCCCAAAACCATTTCCATTACATCGAAGCATGGGGTGGTCAAGATTTATATCAACATTAGTTTTCCGCACGTCTGTCCACTCGGAAGCATGTTAACTTATTCGCTCCAGGCGACAGCCTCCAGTTACTTACAATTTCCTCCTGCCCTCAACTTTATTTATGTGCCTTACAAAATAAATTTCGTGAAAGTGGTATTTGTGAGCGGGACATTCGGCAAGTTTTATCAGTGCCGCCTAGTGAGTACTATCTGCTTGTTTTCGAGCTCATTAGCTTTTAGTGCTGTAGTCGTGTCCAAATTTATGGAATGATAACGTATAACGCTTGTTGACATTTGCGTTTCATATGTAGCATGAAACTATAAAATACTAGTGGACCCCACAGACGTTGTCCTGCATGATATTTAAAGCGATTAGGATATTAAGCAAAGTATGAAAGTACCGACTGCAGTGCCATCTGCCGGGCTGATTTGTGAATCTAAACCATTCCCAGATCCCCTTGAACACACACAAAAAATTTCATCAAAATCGGTCCAGTCGTTTAGGAGGAGTTCAGTCACATACACACGCACAGAAGAAATATATATATTAAGATATTAGGTTATAAAAGGTTGTTCTTGTATAAAGTACTTTTGTTTCACAATGTAAACACCACATGACATTTAGCTTTAAAAATACACAAATAGCAAGCAAGGATATCTCATGAAGTAAATATAGATGTGCTGACGTGGCTTCAGCTTCTTATTAAATTGCTTTAGGAGTGCTCTCCTCTCTCAAAATGTCACGTGATTTCCTCCTTAAATATTCAGCGGTACCTATAGTTGTTTCTAGATGTGCCTTTATCATGTTTTTATGTTTATAAATCCTCTTAAAAAGGATGCGGATGAAAGAAGCGTCCAATTTGTTTCTTCCATAATTCTTTAGTCCTTTTCTAGCCTAAAAATCTTCTAACTAATCGATTTGAATAGTCGCACGAAAGTTATATTAATTCAGCTGGCTGCTCCGTAATGATGCTTTACTAACAAATATAACAAAATGTTAGACGAGTTATTTTATCGTATAAAAATGGAAACATCGTGTTGATTTTTATTGTAATCCTGTGTTTGTTATCCATTAGCGAAGTCAGGCGAGCGTGTCCCCTAAACAATGAGTACGTCCCACCGGAGAACGAATGTACTCTTAACGCGAATTTTACGCGTTTTATTGTATCGTGTTATGGGGAGTGAAATTGTGAACAACGTGTCGTAAAAGGAAAGAAAGGTTTTATGTAAAACTCCTGTTTATTCTTTATAACTTTTTCATTTCGTTATTTCATGTACGTTATTCACATATTATCAGCATACAACTAACGATATTATTTTTTGATCTCACATTGATAATGAAATTAAATGTAAGATATTCGTTGTCAAAAAGTTATTGAAATAGATTTTGCAACCTGATTGTTCTAAGGCTTGGATGGAATAAATGTCAATTTGTGTCAGCCATTTCATCAGAAATAGGACGCTACGATGAATCGGCCACCGCAACTGTATGCGTTCCAATTAACGTACCGAGGTTGCTCTTCATACGTTGATACGCATCAATCGTTATCCTCGTTTAAAGTAACCTTAATTGTGTAAATTTTATTGTTACTAGTTATGCTCGAGTTTTATAAGATATTGTTTTTTACATTTTTGCACTCTAAAGAGCTAGTTGTTATTCCTAGATAAAACAAATATGTGTGTATAAAACGTTAATAACTACTGATATTAATGCGTGCAAGACAAACGCATAAAATATTTTCAGAAATGAATTGGATTTAATTGGAACTTTATAAATTGAAGAGCTGAAATTGTCGCGCAAACTTCTGTATTGTTAAGAATACAAAGAGTCAGTCAAGCGCAGGGCAACCACCACACATGTGTCCTCCTCACAAATAATGACTACGAATTATTTAAAGTACCTCATGGGGTTTAAAAACAATATTATCAATCAATGAGAGAGAGAAAAAGTTTAGTACTTTGTGTGATTTAGGGCGTTTTATTACAAAAAACTCTCTGCAAACCCGACCATCAAATCAATGCTGTCTTTTGCAATAATGTGTATTCCTGTTTAACATATCAAGATATATAGATTGATGAACACAAATAAGAGCCAATAAAGGCTGTGGCTGTCGCACCCGCGCCGCTTGTACGATGGGCCCGCCCTAATTCCTCCACAATAATTGTGTTTCAATGACCGCGCTACTCGTAGGAGCTATTGTGAGAGGGACAAAGGTAAATCACAAGAATTATCCCAGCTTTTAGATTTTTTCCCATTGTAAAAAGAAATCTGGTCTTCACAATGCTCTATTATTAAAAGCACTCGAGATTAACTTGACTCTCAGATTTTATAACAGGCATGCTGACGTGAATGCTATCTGATGCAGAATAACTTTCTGTCTTCTTATTATATAAATTTATACACTCGAGACATCAAAATCCTCTCCAAATCAATTAGTTTGTTTGTTTTGGAGTAAAAATTATTATTCCTTTGCGTCGTACTTTAAACCGGCCTGTTTGACTTGAGGTTCGTTAATTTATCACTCGGGCAAATTTTGCCGTAATTCTGTAAGAAACTTGCTCAAACCAACTTTACCAATTAAACCGGCTTCGATTTATATTACTAGACGATTTTCCGCTCTAACCCTTTGAGAGTTGCAAGAAATTACGTCAGATAATACAAAAGTATATTCGTTTAAAATTCAACGGCAAATGAGGGATAACTTCAAATTATTTCACTGTGCAGACTTAAATCTATTTCAAAAGTTAAGTAACAAAAGTTTTATATACACTAAACCGTTTCAGTAAACATTAAGTTAAAACTAGGAATATGTATGAGGTACGCAAAACAGTTTAAAATAACGATAAAACGCCATACTATACAGAATACACGTAGAATAGAGAAATAAAAATATATAACATTAACAGTAGGAGCGAGACATGATTTTCAAAAGCACGCTCCAGTTTTAATATCCCACAACTCAATCACCAATAAATATATTATTCAAGTTTTTATTTTATATAGTGTAGAAAGTAATACGTTTATATTATCACTTTGCGAATAGCTGTTTGCATTTGTAAGAGGAAGCGATAATGTCTCCCGTTCTTTTTCATTATTTTGTGTACAGTCACAAAAAAATACGAAAATGGAAAAAGCATCTAGAAGGTGCGGATTTAGAGCGTAACGGCTAAAAAGAGGATTCTTATGCAAGACAAGGCTTTTCATTTAGTATAGTAGTTGAAATCATCCTTCTATTTACCCAAATTTAAAACAAAGGACACGACCGGTTTATGAAACTGGCCTTCGGATCTCCGGTCTAAGGATATCGAATCTTGTTTCAATATTGTTTGATGAATTTTTAATCTTTACTTTTTGACTCCGATGTAAAATAAATAATCACTTGTTTTTCTTTTCTCAAGATTTTAACAATTTTATTCGTGCATTATATTGTGTGTATATAAAAACATCATGACATCAGACAACTTCCATTAAATTGTATGCATACTACATACGTATCTAAGTGTTTGTACATATTACATAGACATAAATACAGAATATTTCGCTTTACAAAGACGTCGAATACAGTCCTAACTAGCAGTAAAGACAAAATAATAAGGCTCGTTGCCATGCAACAGTTAATCTAGCGAGGGCCCTCCAACCTGTCCGTCCTTCACAACTGATGTTTCTATGAATTTTTCATTCATCGCCTTCTCCCATCTTTGCCTTGCCTACTTCAGCTAATGAATGTCGTACTAATTTTGAACGAAGCGGCTTGAATATTAATGTGGAGGTCCTTGTGGAAGGTCGCGTTTAAAGCAAAATAGTTTTATCTGAGTAACGCCTTTCTGAATGCTTATATCTTGAACTAGTATTGTACGTGCGTAAAACGAGTATATTATAAGTTTAATTTACAAATTTAACTAATCACATATGTTGGGATTGCAACTCATAAATAAATATAATAATACGCCACAGACTAGAATCTGATGTTACATTATTAGAAAATTAAGCTAAATCCCTTTTCCTTGATATATCTATTTGTGTTACATATAATTCGCCGCCGCTGGCTACTATAAACTATAAATATTTACTAAGTACGTTTAGGAGTATTTAAATAGGACTTATTTAGGCGAATAAATAACGTGATTAGCTTGTTTAGTTTATAGTGTAGTAGTGAAACGTTAGACTGATCAACGATTAGATCAATATTTTACTTTCATTTATTCAATCTAAGCCAGTTAGTTACAAATAACATTTAAATTAAATGTAAATGTTTAATATTAAAATGTAGAAAATCCGTTGTAACGCGGCGGACAGCACAACCATATTCAAATAGAAGCAATTTTCTCTAGTATAATAATAACTCTTGGATCGCATCTGCAGACCGCACTGTATCTAACATTGCTAATAAATTCACAATCGTGAACACCACTGAATTTAACAGGCAGCCACAACTCATGGATTTAAGAACGCAATCTAAGAATAAAGTAAGGCAAATTTATGCTTTATAGTGATAAATATTAAACTATCTTGAATTGTGAACGTTTTGTCTGACATCAGATTTCAGCGAATAAAACTTCAGTCATACCCTCGGAGTAAAGATAAACCGTGAAAAAGGTAAGACATATGGTTAACCACGCAATACCTAAACTGTTACGTCTAAGAATAATGTTCACTGCATGTAGGTAAAGATTCAATAGAGCTTAAATTGGTGTTTTTTTTAAGAATTGCCACGCACAAAAGCAATATAATTGTATATTATTTGAAGTTTGAGTCGTTCCGGTCCCCTAATGAGATACTGACGAGCCTGCTGCCGGCACAACACTAAATCCTTATTTTTATCTTCAGCGACGTGATTGCGATTTTTCCTCTAGATTCCAATTTAAGATTTTTCAAATTCGCTTGACTGAGGTGATTTTCTTTGATTCCTCCTTAAGTTCTGTTGTTTTCTTTTTACTTCTAAAGTTTTGTTAGAACTTAATAAACATTTTCAATTTAGACTAGTATAGGTTTGCTATTGAAACATTTTTCTTAGTCCACACAGATGTAGTTTTTATTCCAAATAAAATATAATATTAAAGATAACAAAAAAACGCCTTCGTTGAGTCCTTGAGTTATCTTTTTTTGTTGGTAAATTTATTTAATTGTATTTGCCCAGTAAAAACATCAAAATATATCTTCTAGAGTTGATAGCACTTTTGTATTTTTATTCTACAGTTGGCAGTATTATTATAAATAAGATGTTTTAAAAATGTTAAAACTTGGGAATTCTAGATAAATATCCTTTAATTGGCAAGGATTTTTAAGGTTTTCCAATTCTTAAAAGGCCGGCAACGCACTCGCGAGCCCTCTGGCATTAACAGTGTCTATGGGCGGCGGTATCACATAACATTTCCCCCTGTTCTATAAAAACAAAGGAGACAAAATTTTACAATTCTTCTATTTTTTTATTATTTCCATTCGCATTAAGTATGATTTATTCTAAAAATAGTCCTGTGTTTAAACCCCAGCTGTGCACTAAATTACATTTATTTTTATTTACTAAATTAACACTGAATTAAAAACGACAACGGCTTTCAGGCTCACATAAAAATATGACAATAAGGAGAATTGTTACGTCCTTTAGCTAATAAAAACAATTTTGAAGGGACTCGATTCTGTTATGGCATTCCAGAAGAAGGGATTCCAGATTGGAAAAAAGAATTCCAATAACGTTCATATAAGTGCAAAATACACAATTATAAAGGCTAAAACTTTTTCAAATATCTTTACAATAACTCTATACAAATTAAGTAACCTTAATACTTTAGTTATAATAAAATCACAGTGCTCTGCAAAAGTCTACCTGCTGTCAATGATGCCTTCCAAATCGCCATCCAAAAACATCGGTTACCTCTTCTCTTCCAAATAGTGACCTTTTACAAAGTATGAAGAAATACATTATGGTACGCTTTCTTGAAAGCAATATCATATATACATATTTATATTTTGTATGAGATAAATATCAGTATTTTAACGGAAAAGTTGTTTTTCTGACCTCTGATCAACTGCGGTGTAGTTAGGAATCCTAGTAAATACATACAAAACTTATCTAAAGTCCGTGAAGCATCGAGGAGCGTTATAGTTACCGCGAGTTGCCGTACTTTGTAATACTTTCATATCTTTCACCTACTTCGTTGGAAACGTGTTTTGATTCGCAACTACTTCGGGAAATATTGCTATAGTTTAATAAATACTCGTAACATTTTAAACTCTTATCTTATTTGTACGGTTTGTTCTTCTTAACACTTTTAACATTTTGATACTGTTTACTGAACCTTAATATATATCATTGCTTGCTTTGCTTTAGTCTTCTGTGGTATTTGCTTAACCGAATAAGCTACACAGGCAGTCATAATAGACCACAAGCCCATGAACAAAAAATACCTGTGAAATGACCCAACCTGAATTACGCTTAGAAGGCTGTTACTATATTTGAAAATAGCTCTGAGAACTATGCCGTCATTTCTGAGCGGTACATGTGAGTACGTGAGTGAATGGACTTTCTCATGTACAATGGGGGAATTTCGACTAATTATTAATGTACGGCTTTGTTATAAGTGTATAGATGATTAAAAATAAATGTCGAAAAACCTAGTGCCGTACAAAAGTGATGGTGCCGGAAGTCGGTGCAAATTTTTAATTCGACGACAGTTGCAGGAGCAATATAGGTCATTTATTACTGTACGGCATTTGTGTCATTCCTTTTGGGACACATATACATATAATAGTGTATATTTTATTCAATACAATTATTTTAAGTGACATTTACAAAGGGCAATATTAAGTATATCCATATAAGTATTGCCTTTTGTATAGCAGTGTTTGAGTCGCATAACTTTTAAATAGATTGGAATTTCAATATACCAAAATGTTTAAATCAGGATTTTACATTCGATAAACCGATACTAAATCTAATACTGTGAGACGATCAAATGAATATTTCAGCCGGCTCGCAGGTTAACGGCACGCGGCCTGACTTCATGTTACTATAGTGCTTGCTCAAGTAATTGGCCAATTCACACGCTTCTTTTTTAAAACATTGACTGTAAACACTAAAAAATTTCGATGACTATTTATAATATTCGTTTCTGATAAAAACAGTAGTAGTGTGGATAAATATACCAAGATATATAACATTTATAATATTCGCTGACAGTGCAAATAAAAAGAACATAAATTCGGTTGAAGCACAAACCAGTAAAGTCAACTGTTCATAAAACTATCAGAGTGTGGAGGTCTCATAAAACGCCTTATACCCATGCTTCAGATAAACTTTAAATTGGCCCATCATATTACGCTCAGCGGAATTATTTCCATCAACAAGTTTTGTTTGCTCATTCCGCACGCATCGCGTTAAGTTTTATCTGCATTTGTTCAGCCATTCGATAGTTTAGGGCAAACTCTTTATGGAGGTGTAAAGTTGCTAGTTTAGTCTTTTAGTTGTAAAATTTACATTATTAATGGAATAGAAGTTACGGATTTCATAGACGCGTATATTAAATTTATTTAGATATATTCATAATCCTTAGTCTTACTTATTTAGTCCTTTCTTTTATGTATGTTTTTTTACTCAATATAAAGTTACAAGAACATTTAATACAAATTGATGGCGAGCTGATATTTCAGCAGCGCGTAATTTTGTTATGTTACGAATTAAGCTCATATTCTCTGTGGCTTCCTTTCGACCTAGATCAAACCAATTTTCATCTAAAATACCACTTGATATAGACATGTTAGAAAGTAATTGTTAATTGTATTAGTATAAAAACCGTAGGCCCTAATCTTCAGTGTAATTAGTTATTAAGACCCATTACTCAATATTAATGTTTTATGAGTCTAACTACGAAACGTCTATGAATTATGATATTTAGTGTAAAAGGATGTTCATATTGAATACAAAATATTATATTTATTTAGACTCGTTACATAAAGCCAATCGTTACGTAAGTAACAAACTATTGACGAGGAAAATTGAATAAAACGCTGTTGAAACGTAAATTTTTCACAGTAAAAATAATTTGAACAAAAATTTCAATGTACCTGTATTTCGAAAAGAGTGAAACCGCAACTCGTAACAAAACGAAATATAAATAAAGTGGTAAAGTAAAAAAGTCGGTCTGCGTCAACGACGCATCGTGACGCGGCTCTCCCTCAGCACCGCTGTTTTTTGCTCCACTTTTAAAACCATATTGTTAAAAGAACCGAAATACTTTTTTCAATATTCCTCTATTTTTATTCTTGAATCTTAATAATGGATTTTCTAACTAAATAGAAAAACATTTAATTAATTAATAAACTCGTAACTGTTGTAGTGAGTTAAAATAGCTAATGATAAATATGTTAACAGAAAAGATCGCTGCGTATTCTTCATTTTAACAATTCGATATACAAAGCGTTGGCAAGAATGTAATGTCAGTTTTACAACGCTATTACAAATGATATTTACGAGCTCTATAATGTGCTAGAAATTAGCGAACCTCCCCCCCTCTCCGCTATAATACACTTTATGATGGCCTCGTTTACTTTATATTTTTAAAGGGTCCCTTATACAAGATGCTTTAATTCTCGTAGCTCAATATAAGATTTGCGATGGTTAGTTTAAGACACATCTCAAGAGTTTATTTATATTATGCAGTTGTAGCATAATCAGGTCATTATGGTGTCATTATGTAATTAAGTGTGTGTGTGTATGTAAATACAACATTGCAAGTATTTAACTTTTTCGTAATACCATAAGTTGAGTTAAAACCAGTTAAACATAGAATAAATGCAACGCATCTGTGTAAAAAAATTCGTCATTTCAGAATTATTGTTTTGACGGACTTAGAGTTTGCAATTAAAATATTATAGTTCCATATATAATGACTATGTATGCTTTATACACAAAATGAAAAAAATAAAACGATATATGTAGCATAATTTCTCAAACAATTGAATAATAACACAACAAACAAGTCATTATTATTACCTGACAAAACGAAAATGCATTTTGAATAACAAGATACTAGATATAGATGCTCCATCTATAAACGAGACAGATCTCTGCACTCTATGCCATATTACATCAATTTATAGCTTTCTAAAAACATACTCGTATTGTCATAACCCTCATAACGTAACAATTTAATTTATTTATTTTTTTAACAATATCTTCAAAGGCGAGTCTTGGCCTTCTAATGGATAGTAATGCTTAGTGTAATAAATTCTCGCTAAAAGGTAATATGGAGTGACAGCCGGCCCGGTCACCTACATTAGCCTCAGATCGAGTTGCAAAGGGTTCTCACTACATTTTCAACCTACCGCCTCGCACAAGATCAAGACACTTTGTAGTTTTGTCAATCTCGATGTATTACCTAAAATGCAATAATATTAAATATTAGGTCCTTACATATGAAATTGGCGTATTTCGTACTGGCCACTTTAATCACGATGTTCTCCTCTTTGGTAAGGAATTCTAAATTCAAATTTGTTCAGCTATTTACTCATGTATTTGTGCTTCGATGACCGTCATTCATTTGTTTTTTTCTGTTTGCGTCACTCATTTTACAAAATGGAAAACTTAAAGTATCGCATTATTTACGAGTACGAGTTCCGCCGTGGCACTAGTGCTGCGGAAACGACTCGAAGGGTGAATGATGTGTATGGCGGTCATGTTGCAAAATAAAACACAGTTCGTTTTTGGTTCCAACGTTTTCGTTCTGGAAATTTCGACCTGCAGAACAAGTCCCATGGACGGCCTGAGACCCAAGTTGATAATTAAGTATTGAAGGCTATTGTGGAAGCGGATCCATCGCAAACCACGTCCGAGTTAGCTGCAGGCTGCGGTGTTAGTGATAAAACTGTTTTAATTCACTTGAAGCAAATTGGGAAGATTAAAAAGCTTGAAAGATGGGTACCTCACGAATTGACTGAAGCAAACCGGCAAACGCGCGTCGACTGCTGCGTTATATTACTGAACCGGCACAATAATGAAGGTATTTTAAACCGAATCATTACCTGTGATGAAAAATGGATTCTTTACGATAATCGAAAGCGCTCAGCGCAATGGTTGGATCCTGGCCAGCCAGCCAAATCCTGCCCCAAGCGAAAATTAACCCCAAAAAAGTTACTTGTAAGCGTTTGGTGGACTAGTGCCGGTATTGTTCATTGCAGTTTTTCTCAAATCTGGCCAGACTATTACGGCTGATGTCTATTGTCAGCAATTGCAAACCATGGTGGAAAAGCTAGCGGCTAAACAACCTAGGCTGGTCAATCGCTCCACGCCACTGCTACTTCACGACAACGCTAGACCACACACTGCACAACAGACGGCTACCAAATTAGAAGAGCTTCAATTGGAATGTCTAAGACATCCTCCGTACTCCCTAGACCTTGCTCCAACAGATTACCATTTTTTTCGAAATTTGGACAACTTCTTGCAAGGGAAAAAATGTAACTCTGATGGGGCAGTCCAAATCGCCTTCACAGATTTTATTGATTCCCGTCCGACTGGATTTTTTAGTAAAGGGATCAATGAGATGATGAAAACTACCTATGAGATGGCAAAAGTGCATAGAAAACAATGGTTCATACTTTGATTCATTAAATATATTATATTTAAAAATATTCGACTTTTTTGATCCTCCCATACAAAACGCCAATTTCATATGTAAGGACCTAATATAAGCAATAAATAAAATACGTTAATCAAGCACTTTAACCCCAACAAACGTGTTTAATCCTCATTTAGGATAGTTCAACGATCACAAACAATGCCGTATTGTTAAATCGTAGTGTAATAGAACGCCGTCCGAGTACCTACTGCTCGAAAAGCTCACGTCAAGTACAGATTTGGATATTAATTAAATTTATGTAATTTTACCAATAGGTTTATTATAATACGATGTTTATGGAATTTTTTAATACAGAATAAAACATATTCCCCAAAGTTGTCAATTACAGAGCGAGGAGTCTGAAAACCTCAAAAGTAGGTAGAAACCTAATTAATGTTGCCTTTGAATTTCTGAACACGAAATTCGCTACGTTAAGCTACGTTCGTGACATTTTAATTCGTACAATGGAAAACTTGAACCTATACATATAGTAAATTGACTATTACATACACTTAAACCAGTATGACTAATAACAAACGAACGGATAACCGATTCCTATAAAACGAAATATATGATATAATATTCCTTTCTACAATTATGGTATTAATTTCTATATAATGTACAAATATGTCGCTGGCCAATTCATCCTGAATTGCGTATAAAGGCTCGATTCTTCGTAATAAAGAGCGCAGATGTCGGCCTCGGCAGATATTCCTGAATAAGTGCCGTCAAATTTGGGTCTGTCCTATTAAAAGTTGCCAAGATTATGGGTATTAGCTTCAGGGGTAAAATTTAACTTTTCCATAATACCTCCGAATATTTTTTTTGCCTATTCATCGGACGTAAGGAGGGTCCAATGAGTTTCTTTGCAATATATTTCACAAATTTCTTGACTCTGTTAACTTTGACATTTTTCTGTCTGAAGGCCTTCTAAAGTAAATGTGAACTATATAAAGAGTGGGTCGTCACTTTATATTTGTCGTGGTTTGGTGTTTGTGATAGTAGTGCTCCAACCGACTGCTCCGATTTTTTATATATTTTCGTTAGGTATGAGAATAGGTCGTTATGTATATATTATACTGCTTTAGATATAATATTATGCTAAGACCAAATAAAGGCAAGCCAAAGGACCATAACTAGTAAGCATATATAAATATAAAGTATCAGAGTACATGATTAGCTTTTAATTCATGGCTCATCAACCAACACCAGTTTTTGAAATCAATAAAACGCAAGCGCGCATGTTTCACCTATTCTGTATTATTGAAACAGCCCTAATATTATGACTTACCACTATAACTGCTATAAAACTAATTGCATTTGGATTAGTACACAAAACCGCAGCTAAACGAGTGTCGGTTTTCCTCATAATGACCGTTGGCTGGCAATATTAATATTTGAAGTTCTGACTTCCCTCGGGTTGGATCTGGATATAATATATCACTCTGTATATAATATATAATCTGAATTTAAAGAAAAACGCTTTTTACCGGATTAAAGTTATGTTTATTATTATAAATTTACAACTATTTGACATAATTTTAAATTTATCCGACGTTTCGCGTGCTTTACAGCGTGCGTGGTCACGGTGACTGAAGACAAAAGATGTTGAATGTCAAAAAGTATCACAGCTGCAGAGAAAGTTGCATTATCTGTATTTATTTCCCCGGAGTTGGTATCGACTAAAAGATGGAGGGTTTTGGCAAAAATGGCTCACGGTGTCCTCTATTTTCGCGGATTGTTTTTCTTTTTGAGATTTTAATTTGGATATTATTGGATCCCAGGTGTTTGACAATTTTAGGCCATCTTCTCTATTGAAATTGGGGTGTTTTTTGATTTCAATGGCTTCGCGTACCAATCTTGGGAAGAATCTTTTCTCTTTCGCAAGTACTTTCGGTTGGTCAAAGCGTATGTAGTGATTAGGCCTATCTAGTATGTGTTCACAGACTGCTGATTTTGTGTGTCGTCTATGTCTTATGTCTGCAATGTGTTCTTTGAGTCTGCTGGACATATTGCGTTTAGTTTGCCCTATGTAAGACAGGCCACAGTCGCAATCCAGTTTGTATATACCTCTTTTTTTTTAAACCCCCCCTTTTACACCCCCCCAGACACTCTCAATCCAAGGCCCAGTGCGTTCCCCTTTTAAGAATTGGTACCTCTTTTCTTGAAGACCCTAATCAATTGGTTCGAAATACTTCATACTATTCCACATATGGTTCGCCAAAACTCCTTAAAAACGCTCATTGTGGAACGGCACTCAGATACGTGATTTCGTATTCTGTCTCACTCCATATGAAACTCACTCAGGTATTAATCCGAACAACTCCTCTAACACTCTCCATTAAATGCGTAGAAGATGCAGAGTACCCCACATCTCTACCAACCCAAAGGATCACCCTCGGAGAGGGATTGGTCGTCGACGATTCGAACCGCTCTGCGTTGTATACGGTCAAGTGAAGGAGCTGGTACTGGGACCCCCAACATATCATATATGCAGAAGAAATAGGTCGGATAGAACCACCTTTGGACCCCACTTCCATTTAAGTCGAACATCTCCTCATACGACCTTATGCTCCATCCCAGAAAGCTGGAGATCCAATCCATAATTTCTCGGAAGCCCATACTAAGCTTCGAGAGCATCTCTTCCACACCCATCAAGGCTTTCCTATGTCCAAACTTACCCACCCTCCCCTACTCAATTGCCTCTCCCACCTATGGGTAAGGTATACAAGGAGGTCACCACTAGCACCACACGAAACCTACTAATCCTATCAACTCCTCTGATCCCAAGAGCTGGCAATTAATAATGGTTTCATTATTTTGGAGAACAAGGAGGTTATACTATTGGGCGATAGTTGGACGATCAGACATCCCTTTTTAGGGATCGATGTATCAACGGTCTTCCACACTTCACATCCACGAGTCGTACCAAAAGCGCTTAAACCACCTCACCAGTACCACACAATTGGGGATACCATCCGCCCGCTCACTTATAATGTCCAAGGAAGATAGTCTTTGCGACACACGTCCGAATATGATTTCCGCATCAAGAATCACACCCAAATGTCGTGTGATCTTCCTCTCATCCAAAGTCGAGTTGGACGCGAAGAGACACCCAAAGGTCGGCCTTCTCCTTCCATGTGGGCCAGAGAGTCATCCTCCCTTCAGTGGCGGAATGCACAAAAATTCCCTTACCTTTGGCAGAGACCAGAAGGCTCATCCCTAAGGAGCTCAATCTCTCCCAAATCTGAATTCTCTGACTTTCCTTAGTGATTTCCCGTTTGAAGGACCTGAGGCTAGTTATATGCTGTTTTAAGTTCGCTGTATCACGAGATTTCCCGCTTCCCCCATGCCTTAAAGCATTCTCCTTTCGACCGAGGCCGCCTTGCAAAACTTTAAACCAGGCTGAGACTTGCCACCATCCACCCAAAAATGAATAAAGAGTTCCATGCCCTCAAACCACTTCGGCTCAGAGGCGCACGGAATCTGGGGCTTCCGGCGAAAAGCACATAGCCCCCAAGGTAGGACCAAGAAAACCCATCCCTCCCAATCTCTGACTTATAGTGCCAAATACGGCACAACCCATAAACCCTAGGCCGTGATGGCACAGTACTCCGACCACACAATATCCGATGAACCCAATGGCGTCAACAAGACTTGATAGTTCTCCGGATGTGAAGTCAGCAGAAGGTCCAACAAAGAGGGTTTATGACCATCCACATCTGTATTCGCGTAATCGCAGGGACATTTGTGTCAGGTCGTAGGCTAAAGCAAAGTCGTGAAAGGATCTTCCCGCGTGATCGGTGGTTTCAGAGCCGAGCCAATCGGCATGGTGGGCGTTAAAATCGCCAAGTATCACGATTTCAGCGGTAGGAACCCTTTCGAGCAGGGAATCTGTAGCCATTTGGATGTGCTCAATGAGTCGGTCAGTTTCGGTATTTCCGCTATGGGACCTATACAGGCATGCGTAGAATCGCGGATGGTCATCGCAGTCAATGCATCTTGCAATGGGGTGTTACTTTTGATTGGTCTTAGGAATTGCTGAATCTTCATGTGCGGCTTGAAAATTGTATGAATAGAAGCTCGTTTTAGGATCCGGCTAATAATTCTATCTGTAACTCCCTTTACATATGGCAAGTAGGCTGGCTGGCGGGGAACTGTTTGTGTCTTGTTTTTGTTTTTGTGATGTAGCCGGGGGATGCGCAGCTTGTTTCGGTGTAGCACCTGTTTGACATGCTGTAGTTCCTCCTCGAGGTGGGCATCATCACAAAGACGTTGGGCTCTCTGAAACAAACATTTACCGACAGAAAGCAGTTGTGAAGGGTGGTGGTGGGATTCACCATTGAGGTACCTATCTGTGTGGGTTGCCTTCCTGTGTATTGTGTGACCTATATAATAGTGTAATATATAATCTGGATATAATACACTGTTCTTGTAACGTTTGAAATAACATTTCAACTTTTTTATTTTAAAAGAAAAAAAAGACGTATCACTTATTTTGGCAAGAGTAATTTTCAATTTGAGGTATAGTGTAATGTTCGATTTGATGTCCTCTACCAAAAACCAATATTAAATTCAAGCTTGCCCAAAAAGAACCACACATAAATTTGTATGATTTGTTTTCTGGAAAGTTCCCGCTTCATTTTAATATCTGGAATGAGTTTTTCTTCGGATCTGTTTACACAACTCGACCCTTTTTAAGGGTTAATTGTGAGTCTGTGTTTGTTCGCGTTTCACTTGTTTAGACTAGGCTCGTGTCTAGACCGGTATCACGGCATTCTCGATTACGTTTTAATTAAGTATTTAATGTATTAAGTTAACACACTCCCAAAGAGTAATAGTCCCTAAGTTAGTTTATCTAATTTGTATCCAACATAAAACATTATTCTTATTATTTTTGTATTAACTTAGTAGATTTAAATATCTAAAACAATAGGTATACATAATATCAAAAATAGTTGTCAGACATGAAGACGCCAATCCGTAATCTGCACAAAACAGAGCATCAAATTGATAATCGTAGCGCTACAGTGACAATAATATCCTCTAAATGCGTCGTAAAAATTGAAATAAAATGTTTATTTGGAAAGTTTGGCGATTACTGCGCAGTCACACGCCGCCGAACAACGACACTGCCCATTCGCGTAGATCTATGGAATACTCAGGACTCCGCAATAAACGTGAATGTACTCGTGATTATCTTTGTTCCCGAAAGTAACTTAAGGAATGGAGACGTTATTTTACTTAATTTCATAAGTAAATATGTTAATTTGAATTAATTTATTCTATGAATTTTGAGATAATTTTACTTTCCGACGGCGAAAAGAAAACGTGAAATTTAAATGCTGCCGTTTTTCCTAATGATACTTACAAAATAATTGCTCTCAAAGATAAAACAAATCAGTGTATAACAAGTGCTAACGAGCTACCGTTAAAGTGCAAAACATGAAATTCATCGAAGCGCCTGGAGTTGGCGAAAAAACTTGTCGAAAGTTGTAGTCGGGTAAACTTGACTAATGATTGTTGCATTAACAAGTTTATTGTTAAAAAGATTAAATTTCCGTTTTAGTTCCGTAGTGTGCGTTCCTGAGGGGAAACCTACAAAAAAACATTGTACAATACTACAGATTAAAACAATATGGAATTATGATTCAGATTTAGTATGTTGAATGGTTGTACATTTCAAATTAAGCTCTTAATCTCTAAGCATTTCAGTTAAGCAAAAATTATATTATTTTGTGTAATTTTTTTAACGAATATGGAGTTTGGAATAGCCGAGTAATTTCTAAGGAATAATATAAATTAAGTAACAAGTAATAGATTGAGAGCAAAGCCAGGCTTAATCGATTACGACAAGTTTATCTGGCTTAATTTCGGCTCATGAGATCGGCATTATGTTTGCGCTAAGCCTAGCCGTTATTAATTAAGTCTATTATGCTAAACCTCATGACGCATGTACGGCTTTTCGTTGTTTTAATGTCATATAATTTGCTTTGTGATCTCGCGTGCTTTGAATTATACTTACAATAGCTTTCAAAATTAAAATACCAAAAATAAACGAGAAAAATAGTAAAGATTTTGTTGCATACGATATTTATTCGTTACACTCTTAATTTTGAAATCAATCGTAATTATGTATCCTTACAACCTAAACCTTACAAAAAAGTGTACGATACCTTAACAAAAATACTTTTAACGAGTAATTAGTCCCATTAAAATAAGCCATATTTGAGAATTTTTGTGTTAGTCACCACACTCACTAGCTATTTCGTAAAATTACGAGGTAATCGCGTCAGAAGCGATAAGTGGCGGCCCATTAGTTGTTAATGGTGCTCAAATTAAGTTACACAACTTCAGAGGGGTGTTTCACTTTCAACTTATTTGAGAAGTGTGTTGCCTCTAATTGCCTGTTTTTTATTTTAATACAATCGAATATATTGTTTGTTAATCGGATGTTAAGTGAATTCTTCATTCATGGACACATCGCATTGCATTGCTCGAGATTTGATTCGATTGTCGTTCGAGGATCCGAAAGTATTAGTCGGAAATTCCTCGACAGGACCGAATAATTAGAGAAATGCTTTATCGTAGACAGCGACGCAGATAGTAATGTATTTTAAGGTTATTGCAAATATGTGATGTATATGTTAGGCCTTCTATAACCGCTATTTGTCCGCTAATATGAAATCTCTATTTAGACTAAGTTAGACTATCGCTCACCTAAAACTACACCGTAATAATAATAGTTGGCGAAACTTAGACTATGTTTGGTCCCGACCGCACCGGAAACTTCAGAGTCGAGTTTAAATGAACTTGTCGCGAAGTTAATCACACCTCGGCCCCTGTCCGAACTATAAACAAGGGGCATCTTTATGGCCAATAAAGGCCCTAAATGGTTTTTTATCTAGTTATTTTGTTTGTTTTGTGCCGTTTGTCACTCGGATCGTCGGATAAATGACGATACGGCTTGTTAGAGATTAGAGGTATGGATATTATATGTTAAAATTACTTCCTTTGAAATGAATTCTTGGAGATAGAGAGACAACCGGATGACATTATTTACGTAATTATACAATGTTTATTATATATTGTTTTAAATGCAGTAACAGAATAAATAAAAATTCGCGAAGACGACATCATTTCTTTTGTTCGCAAATCCTAACACTAATTGAAAGAATTGAAACCTTCTGAACCTGAACTTTTAATTTTCTCCTCCCTCATTTGTCGCTTAGAACCTTATGGTGCCAATCCATGCTGTATATTTATTTATATTAAATAAAAACCCGGTCGATATACTTGTAGTTTTTTCCAACAGCCATAGGAGAAGAGTCTGCGCCGTTTAACCAGTTTTTACACCACTTGCTTTTACACCAGTGACAGAAGACGTTTAGGCTGTCAAGTGCAACTTGAAATTAAATTTCAAAGGCTTTACAATAAATTACCGAAGCATAAATATCTGGGGTTGCACTCAAACAGGGGTTGCACTCAAACAGATTAACAGATATGAAATCACTCGATCCTCAATAGCTACCGAAGAGCCATTAGGCAAGATTTATAGTAGTTGAGAGCAAAAGGGTCTCTAAGAAAAGGTACCATTAAAGTCCACGATAGTTTGTCTGCAATAACAAGTAGATCGTCACTTTTTTTTAATTTTAAGTTGTTTATTATTTTTTTTGTATGTTTACCAATATCCCTTAAAAATATTATTATAATGTTACTTTTTTAATTTTATGGTTGTATTCTGTTGCGATTTGTTTGATTATTTTATTTACTTTAAATTAATGTAATGTCACCTTTGGCAACTACTATGCTGTGCCTAAAATGTTCCTTTAGTGAAATGATTATTTTCAAGGACGAGCTATTTTTTAGCTTTTTAATAAATATTTTTAAAACTTTAGCTGTTTTCAATCCCAAAATTCAAATTAGATTCTCTAGTAGTTAGTTGTAACTAAGGAAATTCAAGTTTTACTTGTTATTTACAGTAAGCGTTTGTAAAAAGTATTTGAAAAAGTATTTGTAATAAGGATTTATAGTTATATATATATCTGTTCCGTGGCGCATTGACATCACAACTGTATTCATTACACGCTCCTAATTATTTTCCCTAACCTGAAAAAGGTTCGGAATCCGTGCGGCCAGCCTGATTTTATGTTTTCGACCGAAAACTAGAATAATTACACAAACTTTTAACTATTGGTAAGCATGCACGAAGTAAACTAATTTTCTCTTTAAATGTAGTGATCTGATCAGAGCTCATGTCGTTAACAACATGTTTTGCAGTGGTTTCAATCTTAACAATCTTTGCCACCGAACATCTCTCGCAGTGAGGCCACCGTGTGGTGTATTACTGCCGTAACTCAAGTTATTACTACATAGTTTACGACTCGTCTCGGATCATACTCGGCTTTATTACATAACCTCTATGGATTAATTTGTTGCTTGATTCGAATGAATCTGAGCGCGTTTTAGAGGCGTACTTAATCCTATTACCGGGCTATGAAAATGGAAATAGTTTATCACTGTGAAATGTTATAAGTTTGCCCGAGGTCCTGTTCTATTACGTGTTAGTTGATACGGAGTTCAAAGATAATATAAAACCTAACAAAGTTTCCATAAAATTCCGCTTTTGACATTCGAATTCCTAGAACATAAATATGACGTGTATTTGCGAGTCTTTTTAATGTTAAATATTATTTGCGAGGGTTAAAGTCGTGTGTGATGTAAATCCGGGTCCAAAAAGGCGAACTCTAATTGAATTCCACATATTTTATTTCATAAAAGATACCTGACTCGTGTGGGATTTTTTATGCTACATTTAAATTCCACTTTGACGCAATTACGTTTTAATTTCCCTTTAACCAAATACCATCGCACTCCGAAATAACGTTTCAAATTGATGTAAGCTGACATCACAAATGTTCACATTGTTCATTTATAACTAATTCAAAATGTAATATTAAAATTATTTCTTAAGAACAAATTTTATTTATTATAGCAATTACAAATCAGTTATGTTAAAGTTTCCAAAGCCAACTTATTAATATAATAAATCACGTAAAATACGTCTATATGCAGATTCGTACCTCCATCTTCCAGACGCTCAATAAGTTTGGTGTCAAAGTAAACATTCCACTATCGCCACTGAAATTGGTTTTTTCCTCAGAATAATCCGAAGATTGCCCGTGAAAGTAGCTTTATTGCCTCTACACTCACTTCAAGTGCATTATGGTGGGTGGAATGAATTCTTGCCGTCAAATAATATGAGTTTGTTTTTCACTTTGAGACCTCTTTGATAAGTAATATCTCCTAATTAAGATTTATCGTACAAGGGAGTGTAGGAATAATGTTTATTTTCGAAAGTTCATTCACTTTTTTGGAATTATTTTTAGTTATGATATATATCAACATAAAATCCTATGTATTTGAATGATAATATGAAAATAAGATCTGAGCCAAATATTCATTTCCTTATTCTGTCACAACAAAAGTTCAAGAAAATGGTAAAAATCCGCGGCACGCGATTCACGCTCGGCGGTGCGGGCGCAGGATGCGGGTCACGTAGCGACGCGGACAACACCGCATATTTATTTATATATTTATTTCTCCTACAATGTGTCGCGTCGCGGCCTGAATTCAGATTAATGCTACAAAAAGTGCTATTTGCAAATCGTTACAAAACACTAAGCTTTGAGCATTTTAGCTTTTTTACATGAACACAAGTTTTTATTTATTCTTACAGAATTTCATTTGATAAATTAAAATACTTCTTTGCCTTGTAACGTTTTCGTAGAATATTACAGAAATCTATTTTCATTTATACCTCTTTAACACTTTGATACTGCTCATAGTTTTTATGAATATCTTCAAAATACGCCACTGCGTCGACTTTAAACAAGAAATTTCAAAGTACATACGTGTAAGTCGGACAACTTTTTGGAACGAGGCAACACGCGAGGCTTCGGAAGCCGGAACTGGTGACATTCTGGACAGCTGTACAACTGTATAGTAACATTCTGGAACACGACACGAATGTTTGCACACAAATACCTTAAACAAATATGCTTACAACGTTTTTAAATTGAAGTTTTTTGGCTTAGATCGTGGAACGGAACCTGTACTAAATTCTTCAGAGCATGCTTCAATAAATACACGATGAAAACAGTGTCATTATGTAAAACACGAAGTTATAAATTGAAATGGCTACAAATATAAGATTTTAATCAATTTTGAAACATGATATACTGTCGAATATTGGAAGCAAGTCTTTGTCGTGATATTCATGAACGTACAAGAGTATGTGGTTTCAAAAGAATCTCTTTATGTTCAGGACATATACTTATAATTAATTAAAACGCTAATTGCAACGTTTAATAATTGTCAATCGAACAAAAAAGGAATTAATGTTGCTTTTTACCCTAAATAAAACCAATCAACCATCAGTTGGAAAAATTTGTTGGTTTACTGCGATCGTGTCGTTAAAATATGTGAAAATTATGAAATAGGCTTGGCAATAATAGTATGATTATTAACAAGTCTCAGAGATGGGTGGATTTCCTTTTTCCGGTTCGGTGCGACGTCATGTTTCCGGTGACTGATAGCAGTATGAAAATGTCACCTTTTTCTACACAATGCCGTATTGTAAGTCACTTCATTTGTGTAACTTTGGAACTTTGTTAAACGGAATTGTAACAAATTTCTGAAAGCCAAATTCATCACGGAGGAGAAGAAATTATCATTTCCATTAATTGGTATAAAATAAATTTATATATTAAAGTAGTAAATATATACCTCTATAATAATAGTATGTAATGGAGATAAATAAAAAAATCACAATCTCATTTACAGATTAAGATTGGCGCAGTGAACCGAATTTTAATAATGTTTATCATAGATCTCGTTAATATGTATTGGATTGTGTATACAACCCTATCTGACCTCTTCAATAAACCCTTTACAAGTTCAAGAACGTGTTTGTAAGACATGCTTTTTAATTTTAATAAGGGCTTATAATTTATATTCATTGTTATTATAAATTTAAGCGATAGCTTAGTAATTAAAATATTACTAAAGATTAAAGATAACTCTTATTTTATATATTGTTGTTACTAAGGGGTAAATGCGTCTGGCATTAAAATCGATACAATTGAAGTTCGCGCGGTATAAAAATATCTCTGCGTGATTTTTTTTTACTACCATTTGGGTATGAAAAAAGTATTAATCTTTTTGACGAGCAGAAACAAAGAAAACCCTTCATTATTGGCTCGATTCATAAATGTCGACGAAACATGGCTTCAAAATTATAACCACAAATATTTTTTTGTTATTTTTAATATTTTATTTTATTATAATAACAGTCCATACCTTTGAAGAGACCGTCGAACTCCGAAGAAATTTAAGCCGATTCCATCCGCCGGGTATATCTTATGCCCGGTTCACATTATTCCAGTAGCATTCCAGTCCAGCATTCCAGTCTAGTGCTGGAATGCTACTGGAATATGAACCCGCACTGGAGTACCATTCCAGGATCAATCCAGTCCATTGACTGGTATGACGGTCTATTTTTCATTCCACTAACCCTAGCCATGAAGAGTGAACGCAATATGCTTGAATACACTTTAACATGAACACACATTGTTGTTATTTTATGGAATTTTATAGGTAATTCAGAACAATGAAGTTAACTGAAAACCAAACTCTTCAATTTGTTTCTTTGTACAGAGAACATGTGTGTTTGTGGGATATCACTTCGGAATTTTATAAACACAAAGGCATGCGCCAATCCACCCTTCATTTCTTTCGCTTATCCAATTTCTCACCCAAATCCGCTTTTTTCTTTTTAGTTCTTCTTCCACTTCATCAACTACTTCTTCTAACAGTAATAATTGAACAGTTTTAAAACAATTTCTAAACTTCTTTCTTGAAAGCATTGTCACTGTTGTGTTACCGATCTAACAGCTTTTGAATGACTGGAATAATGTGGACGTTCCATTCCAGTCCAGCACTGGACTGGATTACTGGACTGGAATAATGTGAACCGAGCATTACGCAATTTTTTCTGGTATAGGCAAGGGGTGGTAATGATCGAATACCTTAATCACGAAGCCGGTATTACAGGGACTTTTTGCGCAGAAAAAATAAAAAGATAATTCCGTCATACATTATAACTTTAATTGAACACCCCTAGTGTATAGGGAGTCGTAGTTCGTAGCTTAGACACGTCTCTTCTTAACCTTTGATAATAAAAGATTATATTATTAATTGTTTGTGAAGTTCCAATACGAAAAACCTGATAAATAATAACTGTTGTTCTTTTGCAGGTCTAGGTGTCCTGCCAGCATTGAGCAGCGCAGAGAGAACAGAGAGGCCCTACTTTGACGATGTGTCACCGAGGAATGTATCGGCAGTGGTTGGCGAATCGGCGGTGCTACGATGTCGCGCAAAACACATAGGAAATAGAACTGTTAGTACATATATACAATACAATATAGATTCTAATTCAAATTCAACTGAATATAAGTGATATTATAAATACTACACACTAGTATCCTGTACTTCTATTTGCATACATGTATTTTTTTAAATATTTCCATAAGTATGTTGCTTTAGTATTGACACATCTCATTAAGAAAACTATTTTTTTGTTAGTCTAACAAAAGTAATACTATATGGAAGAAATGTCAATAAAGCAATCTTCTTTCATTTACATTACTTAATGTGGTGAGTTGGTGCGGGGCGAGGTGAGGAGATGCCTCGGTTGTCATAGCTAACAACAATATTACATATATCTATTTAGCTAACTTTAAGCGAACATCTCATTTTGACTTCAACCACTCGAATCTAGATAAGTTCGTAACGTTTTAAGATCGCTCGTTCATCTCGCTTATCGATTAGGATAATATTCACGTTACAAATATTGGAACTTGTAAAACGTGTCTTCGAAACTTCTGTCAGATAATGATAATGTTGCGAATTCAAATGTTCAATGTTCTCAAGTCACCTTCAGAGTAATTCTAAATAGAAAGCTCTGTTACCGACTTTGCATCCGAAACTACTTACTTAACAATGTACTCGTACTTCAAGTTTACATTAAATCTGATACAGTCCAACAATTCTCAGAAACCCCTTGTATTTCCAAACCAGCTAAAATGTAATATAAATAATAGAATATATCGACACATATACATACAGATATATGATGCAAAATGTTTTATGGTGGAAGGGAAATAGGGCCTAGATAGATCGAGATGCGAGAAAAAAATTACAAATATACACCAATAGTGAAATAATCTCTCGTCTTATGAAAGAAGTGTCTGTATGAAGTAAATAAATATTTGATACCTTAATGATCGTCTCGGGGTAAGTTTGACCAATGTTACATCACCTAAGGCCGTTTCGTCTGTAAATGCAATTGTCAGACGGAGGCGGTGATGTATAGCGCCAGTTAATCAAGTGGCCACTGCTGTGGTCGTCTTGCCGATTTTATGTAGCCTGTAATCAATTTAAGACCAACCATAAATTTGGTATACGATAAAAGATGAGATTTCGTCTTTATTTAATTTTAGTATAACGACATTAACGCAAATTTTATTATATGAAATACATTCTCTTTGTCCAAATTACTTTAGAAAGTTTTGCTCTTATTTATAAATTCGTTACTACCTTAAAATATTCTATCGTTTAATTATTATAAAAACACCACAAGATTAATAAGAACAAATCATGAAACATAAATTTGAGGCTTAAGGCGGATTTATGTAGAAGGGAATTTTGCAAATATATTTTTTATAGAAATATATAAAAATTTGAAAGACGTATCCAAACTTCTAAATAACAACTTCACAAAGTTACAATGAAAAAAACAAAACTCCAAAACCTTGACACCTTAAGATAATATTTTCTTGGCCACGAAAACTTTTTGCTACGAACTTAAATTGAAATATAGAATTCAAATCCTCATAAAGTGAAATTAATCTTAATGTAATTTATTTAAAATCCCTATTTTATTTACTTTGTGCATCGCGTGAAAAGTTAAATTATTATTGTAACAAGAAAATCTTGCTAAATAATAATTTTAATGACTTACTTATTTGTAAAAAATATGCTTCTGAGGATATATAACAAAGTTTGATTACTTTTTACCTAAATTTCTAATTAAAAACTGTTTCCAGGGTGAGACTCTTTGATGATTAATAATCAGAATATTTCAGTAATATCACAGACAGTTCTTTCATCTCCGACGGTTTCCTCAAAAAATGTCACAAGAAACCCCGTCAGTCACCAGCATCGCGTCAGAATCCCTTTCAAGAACTCGTCAAGCCCTTTTCTTATCTCCACCTGCAGACTACAATATCATTTTTCACTGTCGATCCTTCCCCGCTCCGCTGACCGCCATATTAATGGCGAAGGGATCAACACCCCTATAATATCACCCTGACGGCTCGAATATTACTATACAGTGTTATAGATTGAACCGTGACGCAAAAGGAAAATAGCCAGTTACACGAAATGGCTAGGAAAGGACAACTATAGTAGATTAAGTTTCACCAGCCTCTAAAGATTGGATCATTTTTCTAAATAAAGCACGACATTGCTCTCTCATTATGTCTTTCTTTTTTCTTTCATGTTCACTAAGTATAAAATGAATATACTTTTTATTTTATGAAATGCTCACTGTTTAATCTACTTTACTGTTTAATCTTTGAAACAGATCTAAGCATTCTTCAAATGCAACCTCAAAACTAGCTTCGCCCTCACTTTTATTATTTTAAAAGCTGTAAAGTTTCCGTCCTTTTGCTTAATTACGGCTCAGCCCCCCTAATTACATACAAAACAAAAATCCTAACAAAGGAATAAATTTATTTTCGTAATTTCTCCAAGGCTTCGGATTAAAAATATAATTTGGCGTTTATTGTTGTAATTTTATCAAAGGGCGCGTCTTAAATCTTTTAAGTGGATTTATGAGAAATGTTTGATATAATTCCTTATGCTCTAATTAAAAATATCTCTTCAGCTTTTCATGTCGCGTTAATTAAAGTTTTTTTAATTATCCACACTTTATGTGAAATTACGCAAGTTTTAGACATATTACATTTAGAGTGAAGTATTTTTTATTTTTTTATATTCTTATATATAATTCATAAAGCTGAATTTCATAAAATTATTATATTTGTGTCGATAGGAAAATAAAACGTTTTGATACTATTCTCTCAAAGAAATACTTAAAAAGCATCGAATCAAATTTCTAATGTCATGTTTTCTATTCATTAAAACATGTAATATTTTTCGTATTGGTTTCATAAACAATTCCGAGATGTGCCCTTACGATAGAAACGTCTTATCCTATTATACTTACTTCTATTATACTTATCTTATTCGTATAACGATCGCTAACAACGAAATAATTTTTCTTAGGTCTCATGGATGAGGAAGCGAGACCTGCATATTCTGACCTCTCACATCTTCACCTACACTGGAGATGCAAGGTTCAGTGTCCTACATCCAGAGCCCTCGGACGACTGGGACCTGAAGATTGACTACGTCCAGCCCCGAGATGCGGGCGTCTACGAGTGTCAAATCAACACTGAGCCTAAAATTAATATGGCCGTTATGCTTAGCGTTGAAGGTACTATTTATTTAGATTTTATACTTCTAAATAAAACAATTCATTTCCATGGCATACTTCAAATACATTATTAATATTTTTTTAGAATAGCAATTATGTTTTTATTGTTTTTTATTATAATTTACAACTATTTAACATAATTTTAAATAGTTGTAAATTTATAATAATACATCAACTTCAACTCCGGTCAAATGTTTTATTAAATGAATAAGAAATTTCAAGACAATACTAATTATAGGTAAGTTTTAGATTAGTACAATTAACACTTCGTTGCATACAGAATATAATACAATTGTGATAATTAAATGAAAAGAAGGGCAACTGGCGGCCTTATCGCTTTCGAGCGATCTCTTCCAGGCAACCACTACAATATTATATATATCCGCATATATAATATAATTTCGTAATAAAATCTGGAGTAAATGATGATATCTGTATAGTCGAGGTAATATATGAAAGTCAAAGATAGCAGAAGTTGGGATGAGCGTATTGGGCACGTACCGTACGTGATATCGCTTCGAGTTAATGGCCACCGGTAACGGCTATATCCATGCCCTCTCTATTATATTCACACGTTTATCATATAAATAGAAACTTATATTTAATTATAACTGCTTTTGTCGTCGTTATTTACATGAACTATAAAAAAATATTTTCGTAAGAGTGCGACTAATTCCATAAATGCTTTATTTTCCTAGAAAATGCTATATTATGATTACGATGAATTATAAAAAACCGCTTCAGTCATATCAAACTAGCATGCAAGTATCAAAATATAATTAAAAGTAATTATTTCATGTGTAATATTCTATGTTAGTATGTCAAAACTTATAATCTAAGAACTTCCTCACATTATAGAAGTACCGTACCTTTCGTCATTAACATAATACAAATTTGCCATTAAAATAAATGTGGTTGTTTCCTTAACATTTCATGCAAACTATCGCAGTGAGAAATATACTAAGAGAAAGTTCGGCTGAGAGGAAACTAATCAAAGCGGCTCCACCGATCCAAATCCCGAATGCGAGCGGCCTGCAAGTGAATAATATGAAAAGTGGGTTAGATGTAATCTGGCATTCATCTCTCGTCATATTAGGGGGAAGGCTAATGCCATGATACAAACTACGAGCCATTACTCTAAGTCCTGTATCATGCTGGGCCCACGCCAACGCGCGTACTCGTGATGTATGACCAAATATGTTGCTCATTCTTAAATCCTTTGTATCTTGATGTTCTAACGAAACGTACATTTATTATTGAAACAATAAATGACCGCTGGAAACGGCTAAAAGCTTCCGCAAAGCAATTTCTAGAGCGCAGATAGGGAAATGGCATAGAGAATTGAACCGGAATGAATAGGAAATGGACGGATCTAGACTATCACTGAAAAAAGTATAACTCTCAACGGTAACTCAATCGATAAACAAACTGAACTATCAAGTACTGATGAAAAGCAATGACCACAATTGGCTAAATCATATCTTAAAATTCATTACAGAAGAGAGAGATTTCTTAACTAAAATATCGGAAATCTTTTGCTCGTTGTCAGAATATAAACACCGACCGAACAGGCTTATTAAGAATGCAACAGTCAAGTCCAGATTTCGATGTCCAGCTTACGTTACGTCATTACCAGTGTAAATACTAGGCATCGTCCTAGATTTGTGGTTCATTCCAACATTGAAACCTAATATTTTACATTTCACCAAAACCTTATACTACTGTATTGATAACGTGTTTTCTCTAAGAATATTGATTCTCTTTTCCCAATCACTGAGGTGTAATATTTGAATTTTGGATAAAAGCATTTGAAGTCGCAAATAATAATGATCAAAGATCACAGCAGTTTAAAATTAAAGAGAGTCGGCGCGAAGCCTGAGATTGTGCTTGAATAATTAAACGGTCGCTTCGAAGTTGAGAGTAAAAATTAATTGGTCTTTAAAGTGACTAACCTAAAGGGTTTATTTCATCGTTTTATATCAAATACAAAGCGGCAAGTGTCAGATTAGAAATTATATTTATTAGATATATTAACATAAACTTTTTTAATTTTCAAATGCAGTACGTAGTAGTGTATAAAGTGGAGCATAACATGCGTCGCTGTACGCGTAACTCTATCACAGACCCACAGGTTCACTAATGGCATTAGAAAGTTGAAAAGCGATCCTTTTCCCCCGCATCGGGCGATTGATGATACGCTAAAAGAGTTTTGTTTCAAAATAATTTCACTGAAACGTCGAGGAAATAACATAGTTTTTATATTCGTCATTTGTTACACAACCGCAATTTGTAAACCGAGCCGCACGCCAGCGCTCAACATAATACATCAAGCGCTTCTCAAATTCTGTTCCCGGCCAATTACAGCGCTTGTTACGCTGAAAAATAACCGACCTCGCCTAAATGTGCATAATATATTTCATACGATATAAAAGTTATGAGTTACATTACATGCCATTATTCTGCTCTTTATCACGTATCATCAAATACGCCGCTTTTACATTACTTCATTAACGTATATTTAATGTAACGATATAGTCCTATAATAAGTCATCCTTGGTAACAACAATTATAATATTTCCGAAATTGCTTTTGATATAGAAAAAATATATAATGTTACAAGTAAACACAGAACACATTTAAAAATATAAGTTTTACCACATGCTTTTTAACTATTATTGCACCGCTTCTTTCCCTGCCTTAAGCTGTTATATTGTGCATTGCAGATGAGTCCTTCACCCCCGCGCCCCAGCCTCCGCCCCGATCCTCAGGTACTCCTCATTCCTATTTACAATACAGAAGTGAATCCCAAATCGACTTATTAACTTATATACATATAGAGAAAGTGTTACTCAAAACTTTGTAAACGATTTATCCATAATGTCCAATGATTGTGAAAACAATTAATTTAAAAAATAATATAGATTCTTGTTAAATTTAACTACAGAGTTAGTCAGTGAAGTAAGAATAGAATTAATCGAAGTAACAGCAATTTAATGTATCTCTTACAACACTGTTTGGGTTTCGCTTCGTTGCTATTTCGATGTTGTTAATCAGTTCGATGCATGACTCTCTTGTATTTTAAATCCATTGTTTGTTTTATGAGATAAAATTAATATTCTATCATATTGTGACATACATGTTTCGATATGTGTTTGAATTTAATTCAGTTATTCTGTAAAATACGTAATACAAAATGGCTAAACAAAGTCAAAGAACGTACGTAAAGACATTTTTAATAATAGTATTACAATTGCGGAACAGCTATCTTTGAAAAGATGATGAGTCTTTTGATATTTGATTTGAAAGAACACGTTTATAGATTCGTTGCCTTTGAAATCAATATCAAAATAAATGTATTGATCGAATCTTTTTCTTTATATTTTCTAAATTAAGAGTCTCTTAACAGCTAAATAGAATTTATAACACATAGTTGTAATGTTTAGATAAATCATTACAACTTTTACTCACTTATCAATGTTTTAATTTGAGTGTCTCAATCATCAGCTGCTGCAGCCACTATATGGGGGTCGCAAGACGTGTACGTAAAGAAAGGCAGCACGATATCGCTGACCTGCTCCGTCAATGTTCACTCCTCGCCTCCCTCCAGCGCTTCAGTGCTGTGGTAGGTATACTCTCGCATCGGCAACCTTACTATAAATTCCAAATATTTCTAAATACATTTTAACCAAGATATTAAATTTAACGAACAAAAGAGCCATTAATCACCGTTATTCATAATTATTGTCTGACATTTTGCTATGATAAAATAAGGTTAATTCAGAATAAGAAAAGCTTTCCTACTTCTGATTAAATTCGATAAGCCACTCCCTGAGGATTGCAAAGATAATTTATCTAAGCCAATTTGTATTTATAAAGCTCTCTGAAAACCTTCACGACAGGATAATAACCCGGTGAAGTTCTGTTAAAATATTTATGAATTTTCTGATAACATCTGAAAGGGGGCAGACGATTTTTCAAAGACGTTGTAAAGCTCATTTCAGAGGGCTTGGCTCAAGGGACTGGACCGAATATCTACTCACTGTTACAGTTTAAAAACTGAATTATTTTAAATATTTTACACGGCAGACTCACTTTGGACAATGTCTTTAGTTTACGCGAGTAGTACACGTTAAAATAAAACTACTGTTACAGAGAATAACTGTTTATATTCATACATATTTTTGGTAAATTTGTAGGTACCACGGCAATGCTGTGGTGGACTTCGATTCACCTCGAGGAGGAATTAGCTTGGAGACAGAAAAGACGGAAGGCGGTACTACTAGCAAGCTGCTAGTCACTAAGGCTGCGCTGACAGATTCTGGAAACTATACATGTGTTCCCAACAATGCGCACCCGGCTTCTGTGTCCGTTCATGTACTCAACGGTATGTGTCAAAAATAGTTGAGCATCCTCAATCATCCATGATTATCCATAGTCTATATTTTATCATGTCTCCTAATTTTAGTTGCCTGGAAGAATCCGCTTGAGAGCGAACAGCTCTTCCAATTCTTTAAGTAACCTGATACGTATTCAACAAAATATACAAACACAACTAGTCTCAAGAGCGAGGAAATAGGTGATCGCAAACTACACACTTTTATATGAAAGTTAAAAGAACAAACTTACACACCAAGGACGGAACAGTAAAATTCTTATATACATTAAAATACAGTTCCATCATAGTGAATAATTAAATGTTTGGTAGATTAGGAATCTTCAATCAATCAATGTTAATGAGTTGTACTTAACCTAAAAACAAATCACCCACGTAATTAAACAATCTATCATAACGAAAATAGTAATAATTCAGTTCGATACGTTAAGCCCATATTATCATGCGAAATTGTATTGTATCTGTTTTCCATTAACACGTCCATATTTGTTTCGGTATTATTAAAATTGTTATATTACATTTGTATGCGCTAAAGCAATAAAGCTTATTAGTTTAATTACTGTCATTATTTCTGGATAATTAACCTGATATAATTGGTTAAGATTATAAATTAAAATATTGTTTCCTTATTTACATTAAATTGTACAACTGTATGTGAAATTCACTTACTTTTTGCAGAAATAATACTTTGGTTTATTCTAAAATAATGCTTATAATGTGTGAATAAACGTGAATATCTTTAACAGGCGAGCATCCGGCCGCAATGCAGACGAGTAACAGAGCGACGTACCTAACATCTCAGCTGAGCTGTGCTCTCATCACCTACCTGCTCTCCTCGATGGCCGGCAGATGATCACCCTTCCCACGCATGATTTGAGATGGAAATTTTGTTATTTGAACTTAACTCGGGTTAAGAATACTTTTAAAGTGTGAAATTCTTTATACATTGTTCGCTGTTAAAATAATTTGCATGCAATGAAAATGCATTTTTTTAATTAATAAATCATCAGGAAAATTCATCTAGTATACAAAGAGACGCGTAAAATGACGTAGCAGACAAATGAACTAGAATAAAGTACGCTTTTGCTTCGACTGAACTTATCAGCTGAAATTTCCAATTGTCATTGAGAGAACTGATAATTTCGTTAGAAATGCAACCTGTCAAAACTGTTGAAATATTTAAATATCCTAAAATAGATAACAATAATACGTTAATCATTTGATTGGCTTCTATTATTACCGCAAATATAATCTAATTTATCTTTGAATAATTTGTTTTCTGTTCATTGAGTCGTGTGATCTTTTGAAACAAACAAAAATTTCGTCTCAAACAACTTAACGTGATTTAATTAGATAAATTAATTGAAATACGTTAGAATAATAATTCTAAGAACTACTTCAAAATATGTATAGCATTGATCTTCTCATAAAGTCTGTATATTGTTTAATAAACAACGAAATTACTCTTAAGCCAGGCATTGCAGGCACAATTATTATATCGTTTGTTTGTTTGAACTTTTCAATTTGAATGAATTTTTGGCTAATTATGAGAAGATGAAATTGTTATATAAATAGCTTAGTGTTTCACACGTGATTACAAAGAATTTCGATTTTTTTCATTAATTCTTTAACATTTAAATTGTTTTTTATTTAGAAAGATTTTTGAAATCACGTTATCAATATAGCTATATTATAAGCTAAACCGATAAATCAACACATTACGAATGCTTATAAAGTCCTAATTTATTAATTACTCTAAGTACTGAAAATATGTGATATTATTTTACGATATTATCGAAACCAATGTTTGCAGATTATGTAAGACGTTATAACGTACCTACTAAAAGGAAACAGTGAAGTCTAACCATAAATGAGGGCAAACTGCACGACTTAGGTCAAATCTTTACGAAATATATTAAAATTAGACTAATATAATACTAATAGTATTATCGTTTGATGTTATGTACCTAATTGTAAAAAACGCCATTTAACGGTTTCAGTGTAAAAATGATATTTCGTAAAGATGGCTTCTTCTTTCCACAATTTACATTCCATTACGAATTTGTAAATGGCCAGAATGTAAATAAAATAAATACGTAAATTAGACTAATGCGTTGTAAATAATTATTGTTGTAAATAAAATTATTATCAGTTAGTAGTTGCAGTTGAGATGTTTACGTTGTTCTTAGAACATAATTTACTAGGTGAATGTGAGGGAGATCTCTTCTCGACTACTTTCGAGGTAAATTTCAGGTAATTTATCAACTACAATCATGACAGCTTAATAAATACAGTAAATAAAAACTGGATAAGTTCGTTCTCATATTCGGAAGTTAAAAACACAAAGTACGAAAGAAAGAAAAAAGTTCCGCGAGTCAAACTGCACTTGCACCGTGACGTCGGCCATTGTTTCTCGTAAATAAAGACAAGAGACAAAAGATCAACAATGTGCCAGATTTGCAAAGATTTCTCATTAATACTGAGGTACAGGTGCGGCTATTATTAGAGGCTTTTTTAAAGAAAAACTACTCCTCGAGGGGTGGCTACTTTTCCTATAAAAAAGGTTACCTATCGGGAACTCACAATTTAACAAAATTGCTGTTAGCTTAACTTTAAATTTCTAGGAAGAGATCTCCGTAATATAATTAGAAAATAAAGACAAATAAATTAAATGGTTATGAAAATTCTATCGACTGTTTTAATAAATTAATCTTTTAACCATTTTGTTAACATAATGTAGTTTTAAATTACGCTTCAATCATGGCAATTTTAAAATGGCAATAGACAGTAACATGAAATGACTTTTAACTGAAGGTAACATTATACAATTCTAAAAATCTTTCTCTCTCTCCAATGGAATAAATACTTAACTAGTTTTAATATTTATTCGTGTATTTCCAGTAAAATACGCAAATTAAAAGCACTTAGATTTTGACGCAAACTGAGCGAAGCGTAATTTTAAACGTCTCTAAACTCCTCTTTCCATAAAATCTTGTAAAGTAAAATAACTAATATAGCTGTAGATGGTCGTAACTAGCTATGTTCCTTAGTAGCAGTTATATACGGGCTCATTTGAACGTATGTACGTTTTTAAGAGAATGTTACTCATTGGAATATTAATTTTCTTTTGTATTTTGTAAATATCGTAATAAGGACAGGAGTATTATTAATAAACATTTTAAATAATTATTTTATCTTTTTTATTCACCTTTAATTCTCGTGAATTACTACGACTGACTACCAACCTATGAACCTGGAGAGTAGGTACTCAATAAGAAGTAGGATCGACAAGAGATTTCTTTTGCGTATTTCGATTGCACAAATTATCACCCAAATATTTGCACTTACTGTGTATTTTTCTTTACACACACTTAACTCACTTTCAATCACTTTCTAGAATAACTTAAAGCACACAAAATTGTTACTACAAAATATATTTACGTAATAGAGATTCTATAGACTTTATTATAGAACTTGCAATTTATAAGCCCTGTGACGAAGTTTAATAGCATTCGTAGGGGAAAATTCTATCTGCGTTCAATGTGTACGAGCTATACACCACCGGCAGTTCAAATAAAATAAGAAAAACATTTTCGGTGATGACGTTACATTTTTAACGCGAAAAACGAAAATTGTTTCGTAAATCCGTTGATAGCCCCAAGATAAGCGTTCGCGGGCTGCAGATTTTCGAGGTCATTAACTTGGAATACTGTTTATGGCAACTAGGCTCAACCCGCGACTTTACTTACATTATATTTACATTAACGCCTGTGTAAGTATTAATTCTTGAAAGATCTTGTTTGTAATAGACAATGTGTGTATAAGATGCATCATCTAAGCTCTATTTCAAAATTAACTAAACATGTGGTATTAATTACTAATTTAATTATCCAGACCCGTTGCACTTTTATTACTTTTTGTAAGAAATACGTTCATTATTTATTAAGCTAATGTATTATACATTCAAACTTATATTCATATTTATTAGTTATGCGTAATAGTCTATACTTTTTTTTTAAATCTTGTTGCATTACCCATGCATAATTTTTTAAACGGCCGATTCACTTTTTTCCGCATTGGTTTCGATTTAACGCTAGCATAAACGCTCTTGTAATGTTGTTTCGATATTTGACAATTTCGTACGTCTTTTGTGAATGAAGGAAATTTTTTCTTATAATATAAAAGGAAAAAGGTTTATGTAAAAATTTCACCGAAACTTTCTTTATTCCCCTTTTCCCACCACAGAAACCTGTGCAAGGGGGTATTGGGGGGGGTATGGCAAAAAAAAAAAAAAAAATTTGGGTGGGGTTTTTTTTTTTTTTGTGGGTTTTTTTTTGGAGTGTTTTGGTTTCCTGAAGTGGAATGAAATTGACAGGTGTCACCACTTTTTTGTATTAAAATGACGCTCGAAAGAACACCTCTTTAAGTGAACTTAAATAACTGAAAACGCTCCCAAATTACAATTCAGCCGAGAAAGGCACCAATGTTATATTTAAAGGGCAAAAAAAGTATTATATGATAATAAGAATCCTTATGAGTCGAACTTTTGACTACTATTCGTACAAATTTAATTCAAGCTCAAACCAGCAGACTGCAATGCCATGGTGAGCAGAAGGATCCATTTCGAAAAGGTATTTTGTCCGATTGAACAGCACAATATCACGAAATCCTGATGTCAACTGGCCACAAGATCGTGCAATTTAACGCCGGGCGATCTTTTTTTTTTGGGGTTTTGTGCATGATATATAATACAAACATTTTAAAATATGGAAAATTTCATGAAGAGTGTAATGGCCTATCATCGGAGCCGTGGAGGTCATTTGCCGGATATTTTATTCCATATTAATCGGAACATGTCTTCTTTATAATACTATATATATAATATATATGTCGGAGCATTACTGTCAGCTGCCATTGTCATTATATGTCACAGAGCTCATAAATTTGCAATGTCAGAGTCTAATCAGTTTATGACCGTTAATACGTGGTTTATTCGATTTGCCAATATTAATAGATCTACAAATTAACTACTATTTAATAGTCAATAGTAATAGTGACTCCATAGTATTATTGGTAATGGCTGTACTGTCATCTGTCGTTATGCCACCGATCTTCGAAATGAATAACATCAAATTAGTTAAAAACCGTGTTCCAGATCTATGAATTAGCGACTATTTATCTTCAAACTTATCTTGTAAATAGTAATGTCGGTTATCATTGTCATTCCTTAATCGCTTCTACTAATCACTCCGTAATATATATATATATATATTACTTATGATATAAGGTACATCCAATAACAATTGACCAGAGCGTAGCAATCGTTATTTTCCAAGAGTCTGAATTATATTAAGTCCCTATCAATTATTCGTAGGTGTCTCCCAAGTCACGAAT
The DNA here is from genome assembly GCA_905332375.1 of Pieris macdunnoughi. Lineage (NCBI taxonomy): Eukaryota > Metazoa > Arthropoda > Insecta > Lepidoptera > Pieridae > Pieris > Pieris macdunnoughi. Next base: position 302,892 of record CAJOBZ010000058.1, read on the forward strand.
GAAACATTTAAAACTCTATAAAACTGTCATCCACTCAGCGCCTGATCAGGCTGCTATAAAAATGGAATCATCTTTATCGCATAGAGAATAAAGATTAGTATCGCGTGCGATGGATAATGGTCCAATCACGATGCCTTTATTGGAACCATAAGGGGAACATTAAATATGTATGTAACAATACGCGTTTTGTTGATGTTGCTGATCGTAATACTAAATGCCAATAAAAAGTAAAATTAGGTAAAATTTGTTACATTTAATTATTAAACTTTGAGCTAAATAATTTACATTCGAGTCTATCTAAGGGGACATCCAATGAGAGTTAGGTCCATGTAATCCATGAGCACTTTTCAGATATAACTCATGGCCCACATGACCAGTGTCAATATTTATTTCTATTCTTTCATAATTTCTTAATTGTACCGCACATAGGTGATCACGTACCTATCTCTATTTTTTCACAGCCCTGTGATCGTGTCGCAGTTAATAGTTCCGCGACCCGTAAGTGAAATCGAGGAGTAACTTTATATTGGTGTCCTATCGCAATACTTCACGAAACTAAAATTGGATGGGGAGACCACTCAACGTATCGTCCTTACGTCTATTCACTCGCCTGCCATTTCGTACCGCAAGCGATTCAATTTGATGCAAATTTTAAGTACAATTATTATATTGCAATTTCACGTCTCATATTATGGTGGCGCTCGTAAAGTGATTTTTAACCGATAGATCACATCACCCTATATACGATTAATATCAGTAATAAAGTGCAAAAATCTATTTCTGTTGCCCTGACCACTTGGTGCGAATTGAACTAGATAATTTTAAGTATATACTTACATATATAGATTGAAACTGTTTATTAATTTATTGATATCATTTTACAGATTTTTTTCCACTTTATTAAATTTTAATTTCATTGCAGGACAGTTTGGAATAAATGACACCTCTAATACTTTGTTATTTTGCCTTAACAACTTTGTTTACGAAGTTATTACGTTTATGGGATTTTCGTGTGCTTCAGCACTATTAGACGTGCCGAAATGGTACAATAATCACGGTAATCACTGGTTATTAGGCACATTATCCAACTTCTATCGTTAGCTTTTGTACCGTGCACAAGGTGAATGTAGATTTGTGACCCACGAGCCAACTAGCTGGCTCACGTTTTGAATATTCAGAGGTTGAGTATGTTATTACATCAAGAATGTACGTAAATTACAGCGTAAAATAAGCTGTTTTTTTGTCACAATATATTATATAGCACATATGGAAACAGGACAAACGGGCCAGTTTACTTGACCAGTATTTTAACTAAATATGTGCGATTGTTTAATTCACCGAAAGCAACGGCCCACTCTTCTATTCTCCTTGATACTCTTGAATGGAAAAAGTCGCAAACATTATTAAAAATTTATCAATTTAACTTTTGGTTGATAGCGTCCGCGCCTCGCCACCCTTTGATGGACCGCTCTTGAATTTCATATCGCTAACTTTATGATGGATCTTTTTGAACTTCATCCCACGAGACTAAGATAAAATACAAAGTATCACTTTAAATAATTACCTCCACACAACATCGTTTTTTTGTTTGTTTGGTTAATGGTGGGTTGGAAGAAAGAAGGAAGCTCTTTTTAATTACAGTTCTTGCAATATTCAATCATGATTTAGATTTTTTTATTCAATGATAATACATAAATCCCGTACAAGTTTTGTTCCATTTCCGGGACCTACGAGTTATGAATATTGTGGCATTTGTCGCGTTTGAGGTGTTAGTTTTAACTCTTCCGCGCATCACGCTCTGATTATCGCCACAAACGGAAACTAGGCCGCCACGAGCTGGTTTTGCTGATGAAAATCTTAAATATCTCGACCTAAGAGGTTGGAAAACTAAAACCACACTTTAAATACAAAGATTTCCTTTATGTTTATTATTTAAGATTTAGGTATTATTTTTGAGGGTTATAAGACCCTGACATGTTTATTTACTGCATAATTAAATGATTATTTTCAAACAAGAACGCGAGCTTTGTTAAGAATTCTTGTAAACTTTGTGTTACGTCCAGAGAAAAACAAGTCAAGAGAATCAGCAGAGTTTTATTTCTTGACGATAAAGATTAGATACAATTCCTATTTTACACGTAAGAACTGGTGCTATCGATACAAGATAACTTAATATTTTCTATATAAAGTCTTATTTTCTTTTTAAATTTTACATCTAATTTCTCCAAAACATTATTTGTTTTATGAAGCCTTGGGTATTAGTGCATACTTCCATAGTGAAAAGAAATACTACATTTTACGTTACATGCATAACATCATATTTACGACTGACTATGATAATATGGCTCTCGTGGGGAAATATTAAAATACATTCGCTCGAATATGCCGCTACATTATTATTAAATCCAATCTCCGTATAAATCATTTTAATAGAATGTTAGTATTAGGTCTTTACCTGTGTAATTGGAGATATGAAATTTTAAAATATATATATATATTTTTTTTAACTCAGCTAAAAGTACTGGCAGATATTTTGACATTTTGATTGTTTGTTTGTTTATCCCTTTACTGTAGAAGTCTGCCGGATGGGAGACGATGAAGTCAGCGAAAATGTTTCGTACTACCTTTCAGCTGTTGAATTTTTTCCCACTTGAAAAATTCTTAAAACAATATAAATCTGTTGGGGCAAGATCCGATAAGTACGCTGGGTGATGGAGTACTTCCAGCTGTAAATCTTGTAGATTTGCGATGGTCGGTCGTGTCCTCACACGTTCCCGTGGAGAAGTAATGTGGAAGAGCGATTGACCAATGACCAGTCATGGTGGTTGAATTACTTCATCATTGTTTTCTTGGTACTAAACTTGGTGCAATTCTTGGTACTAAACATCTGCCATCACAGTTGTCCTATTCAGTAAGAAGCTGTGATGTACAAGTCTGGCACTGGTCCATCAGGCAGTCACCATCCTCTTCATATGCTATGCATGCATCGACGCGTAAGTCACGTTGTTGGTCGCTTAGTTGGTCTGGCACCAACTTATCTAGCTTCTTTATGTTTCCGATTTGACGAAAGTGCTTCAATGTTGTTTTGACACTAGCTCCAAGGTACGCAGCAAGCTCAGCCGTAGATTTAGTTGGATCCGCTTTCACAATCGCTTTCAATTCGTCGTTGTCGACAGTGCTTACAAGCCGACCGCGAGGCTTGTTCTTCAACTCAACCAATAATGGACCGTGTTTATGGAAGCACTGTTAAGCCCATATACGTCGTTACTATTTCGTAACTAACAATAATCTATCTAAAAACAAAAGACGGAAGTTGATGGATTAAATTAACAGTTGAATACTTTCGAATAAAATTAATTTGAATTTGAAATTGCGCGTCAACCAATAGATAATTAAACCTGTAAATGCTGGTTATAGAATCTCCAGTTACATAGGTAAAGATATATTATTCTCCACAGTAATCTGGAAAAGCTTGCTCCAACTCGAACACAAAGTTGTCATAATTGACATCACGTCATGGCCTGCAGTAAAATAATAATGGCCATAAACGAATGATGATTTATTAAAGCGTGTCACCGAGTCGTAACAGGCTCGTATGTCGTAAATATTTTATTCAACTCGTACAAAGAGTACGGCTAGTTGTAATAAACTTTTTATCGCTACTACTAATGGAGATTTCAGTAGACGCGACAAAGTGAATCGGACTCGGTTAGGTAACGCTTATTACCTTACTCTTTCGAACCAAAGTTCTTATTCAGTTCATATTATATGCGCGACGTAATACTTTTGTAGTAATGAGTAACTGTTAGCTACCTTAAGTTAAAAACTTATTATTGTAATAGTTTGGCAAAAATCCACCGCAGCGTAAACATTTAAGACAGCGAGATTCTAAGTTCAAAGTAATTTTCTGTATAAGAGGTTCGTTCGCGTACTGTAAAAATTTTGTAATAACTATTGGATCACTGACATCCGTAATTCATGGCGTTTAAACAAACGCAGCCATTAATCGCGTGGAGAGCACTCACGTAACAATAAAAGACTAGTTTCTAGTACATAAATCAACTGGTCCATACATCACTGCTTAATGGTTCTGTAATCTTTGTGAAGACGTGTCTCTTTATTTTGCGTTCTATGCTTCCAATGAGGTGGCAGCTCTGTATGGACGCTTCACGTTTATCTACGAAAGCTACACACACATTTCACAGTGTTTTTTTAAGTTTTACAATTTTGAATAAAAAGTTCCTCACGAGTAGTTTGGTGTTTTTTATTTCTTATGATGCAAACCGTAAAAGGGTCAAAGCGGTCAATTACGTTTTAAATTTCCAGTTCCAAATTTAAAAAGTATATTTGATTTTACCTTTCAGGCATAGTACAGTAAGTGACATTTAAACCAAGTAAGATTTCTAAATGTTAATATCATATTTTATGAATAAACAATTAATTTGTTCTTGTAAAGCCAAATAAGTTCAAATAAGTTTTACTTTTATAATTAGTCGAAGTTTTAATAAAATACTGAGAAAGTGGATTCATGAAAGACAAATTTACTTAGTAAAGAGAAATTTTGTGTAAGCTAAGTGTTTCTAGGGGCGAGGTCAGTAAATTAAGTGGATTTGAATGAAACGTTACACGTACCGTTAGTTTGTACGAGTATTAAGTTGAGAGGATAACGCTATTTCCCGCTGCTACACCGAATAGCTGAGCTTTGGATCTTAATCACTGATTCACTTGTGATTCACTGAAATCTTTTTGCCATAAGTTTACATTTTGTTACTTAGTTTTAATTAGTTTTGTTTTAAATAATAATAATAACTAGAACAATTGTAATAGAAGATATAACAGAATGAGGCAAATTCGTTTCCGTTTAAGTTCCAAAAGAATAAATATATATGACGGAGTGGGAAGAGACACAAACGAGGAACGAGGGCAGCACCTAAATAATGGTGCAGGAAGTTACGCGTAGAATTACGCGTGGAGAAAGGAAGGTAGAAAGGGCGGCTAACTGACAATGAAAGATAGAAATATTGTCGTCTATCGACGGGAAGGACGAAGGAGACAGGTAAGGGACTGATTGACAAAGCAACAAACAATAACCTGAACAATGTCTCGAAAGCTCAACCTGATTTTAACAAAAACAGGACTTGCAGATAAATTATTGAAGATAATTACAGCAATGCTGACGCCATCAATATCTTTGTAGCATCAGCCATTTAATTTTGACATTAGAGTCTACTTTTTTAAAGGCTTCTGCTTGGTGACATTTCAGCACCAACGCCACTATTCCACAGAGGCCTACGCTAAAAGTTGATGCGCCCAAATATATTCGATTATTAACGCGACCCTCTAAAACGGTAAGTTCTCTAACTACTGCAAAAAGAGGAAGGAAAGACTTCATCACGCCTAAGTTTTATGCTTTATGTAGAAGCGCTAGATCTTAGCTGTGTTGATTTTTCGATAAACAAATCGTCCTTGCAACGCATTCGCACATATAGGTAGTCGAAAAGACAGAGCGGAATCTATAAAACCAGATTTTCAGAATAACATGGCTGAAATGGTGACCGTTCATTGGGAATGGAAATTATTACCTAGACTTGTAGTGAAAAGTTTTTCAGAAGAACGCTGCCAATTCTGCCAATTCTAATTTCATTTAGATATTAGAAAAGCAACAACTTCTAGCTTTATATAAATTGGATAGGATTAAGCAATGCTATGTTGAATGCAGTTTATGACCGGTACCTCATGGAAACAACGCAAATACTAGTCATCCTCATGCCATTGAATATATAATACAACATATCCTCCCACGACAGTTTTGTAATACAACAATAGAAAATTTGTGTGAACCAAGAACTGCAAAAAACCATCGTACCGTTTATCGGGAACTGGTTCAACAACAGGCTTTTAAGAAATTTAACCTCTGGATGATGGTGATGAGGATGGATAGAGCTCTTTCAAGATATGTTCGTGGCAATCCCAGTTCATAATTAGCGCCATGGATAAAGTGCAGTGAGCACTTCAAGACATCTGTTTATCCACTGTTATATAGCTTGGAGTCTGTCGGTGAAAGTACTAAATAAAGATTTATGCTTTTTAAACAGGCTTAAGGAATATGAAACTATCGACAAATATATATCCAAAGCAGCCCTGAGCAAGTTTACTCAACATCTTTGATACTTGTCAGAAGATATTACCCGTTGATAACTCTTTCATGATGAAGATAACGAAAAAACCGAGACGAACATCGTAGTAAACTTAGAAAGAGAGAGTTTGTATCACTCAGGGAATAGAACCATTCCATCTAAAGAAAATGTGACCTGATTATTTGTATGGTAAGTAGGAATACAATAGCTACTATTTTAATACTGTATTCAATACATTGAAAAAAATACTGTCTTATTGTTGCAGGAATGATTAAGTGATTTTGTGCCTTTCACGAGCACAATCTATTTTCTACGTGGACATGATGCTTATGAAGATGATGCATATTCAGAGGCAACAACAAAAATGGTTTCTTTCTTTAAAGACCGTTAATGATACAGCTGAAAGAGCTGTAAAGCCTATGCAAGTTTTTATGGTTCGATCACTGCAAAGGAAGAGCAAAAGCATCATTTGCTGCGTTCAGGAGCATAGAAATCTGTATCCATACTGTAAAAAAGAAACCATCAAAAGAAAATATCCTGCCCGATCTGTAATTTTATCTTCTTTTAATAAATATTTTATATAATTTAAATTGACGGAACATACGGACGCTACATAACGGAAACGAAAACATTAACAACCCCAATTTACGAAAATTTCAGAGTTCTGTCGGCAGGAGTTAATGATGACGTAGAAAATAAAATTGTATAATTAAGTAAGTCTGGATAGTTTAAAAAGCATATGAGGTATGCATTTCAATTACTGAAAAAATCAATTACCCATATAAGGGACACCGCATTACTTATTTATTTATATATTAGATATAATCCCATAAGATACGTATATAAAGCGAAGAAAAGAGATAATTAGAACTGCTCTATCTGAAACAATATTTTCTTGTCTTAGCAAAACCACTTAGTTTGCGCAAAAAGCGGTCTGGTCCGCGAGGCTATTGCACCTCGGTTTCCTGACACAGCGGTGAAGCTTAAAGACGTCCAATGAATCTTCTTTATTTTTATTATCGCATGCAGGTGCAGTTAAATTGCATTTGGTCTTACTTTATTTTATCTTTCAAGGGCTCTGAAAGCTTTTCATAATTTAAGTTCTCTTTATATAAGCCACATTAAAATTATTCTGGCTAGAAAGGTTGACTTGAGGGAAAAGTTGTGTAAACTTTGGTACAAAATCTACATGGAATCTAGCCTCGTTTCACCATTTAAGTTATTTTTCTACAAAAGTATGATCAACATTAGTTTTTGCATTCGAAAGTGAGGCCAAATAAATTAAATGTAAAATTTTCTGTCTTAAAACTTTTTTTAATGAATATATATATACAAATACCTAGGTAACACTGAAAATGATTAGAAAATGAAAAATGGCTTAATGTAGAAAGTTGCTAATACTTTTATTGTTTTTCGAAGTAATCTCCGTTCCTCTCTACACATCGTCGCATTTGGGCCCATTCTTCCTTAGGGGTCTCTCCTATGGCATTATCGTACACTTTCACCGCATCTTCAGGACTCGTAAAGCAAATACCTCGAATTTTATCTTTAGTTTTGATCCAGCTTTCATCACCTGTAACGATGTCAAAGACAGCATGAGTCACCGCCGTTGAACTTATCTAACATTTGGCGACACCATTCCATGCGAAGGTGTTTCTGGTCGTCGGTTAGAGTATGGGGAATCCATCTGGTACAAAGCATCCTGACGCCTAAATGTTCGTATAATATTTGTTAAACTTGACTCATACCAATGCCTAGGCTTGCCCGTATCTGCTGATAGGTCACTCTCTTATCTTCCTCTATCCTGCGTCGCACAGCACTGATGTTATCTTCAGTAGTCGGTGTTAAAGGACGTCCCTCACGTGGATCATCATTGGAGATTGCTACGTCCACGCTTAAACTCGTTAAACAAATTATAAATAGTGGCACGAGATGGGGCTTCATTAAAAAATGCTAATCGCAGCCTATCATAGCTTTGTTGTTGAGTAAGCCCACAACTAAAGTCATAATAAATCATTGACCGAAATTTTCTCGCGTTAGGTTCATTTTCACGTGTAACAAGAGTTTTAGATTTGCCGCCAATTCACAAAAACAAATTAATGCAATATAGTACATTAGGTTACCAAGAGTTCTAAAATTGATATTCAAAAAAGTTTTCATTAGCAATGTTTCTAACTGGCCCGTTCTAAACATTTTCAGTGTTACCCACGTATCACGTGACAATGACAACAAAGGTAACCTCCACAGATTATACCACACCTTCATAGATTTGTCATTCAGTAAAACAACACGTCTCAATGATCACAGTAACTCCGATACGGGTCGGTCGTGAATGCCAAGAAACCTGTTTGTCTAGTTATCTTACTGAATCAAACGGTGAAAGCAAATCTCCACAGATACCAAGTTATAAGCCTAAGCTTTCAAAAGTTACCCCATAAAAAATATCAGCTAAAGGAGCTACATAATTTTTCGTCTCTTTCTGTCAAATTGTACCTGTGATAAAAAGAGTCTGACACGGTAACTTATTGTGCAAATAGACTGATTTATGTTATTTATACGAAGGAAATTATATATTATACAATAGAATGCAACAGATTAAGAACTAGCAATTAATTTATATATTGTGGTAATTTTGTACAAATACAATGGAATATTGCCAATTTCAACATACGGAAGAAGATCGGCAGTCTTTCGCCAACCACGACTGGTGTAATGCACTCAAAGCATGGCGTAATATAAATATTATAATTTATTCATTTACTTTTTCTATCGAACTCGCGCAAGCTTAAAAGACTCTTGGAAAATTTTAGGTTTCGAATAAGAATGACAGTTGTTGTTAAACAAATTTGACTTCTCCGCTTCAGCTTGTTGCTCTAACCTACAATATCGTTAGCTAGATTCTGCTCGAAACGGTAGACGCCACCATTTAAACCTTCATTTGTTGCACAGATACTGTTGCATTTAACATTAACAGATTAGATTTATTACGGTCGTTGATATTGGTTCAATTAAAATTAGCTCTTACTGTTTTAGAATGTCCTTACTGTTCTATATTCTTAAGGAGGAAATTTAACTATCTTCGCCATCGTTTATTAAACATTCACACATTAGTAGGTTTATGATGTACTTTCATAAATATTCCAGTAACTTACCACTCCAGCCCAAGGAATAAAACGTGAAGACTGCGTCTAACTAAAAGCCCTGGTCTGATAGAATATAGTAACAGAAAAACTAAGGTATTTCTTGAAAAGTCTAAGCGTTAAACGACGAGTAACCCAAAGGCGGATGTCAGGGGTAAATTTTAACACAGGAATGCCGTGAACGATGACGTAATGCGACTTAGCAACGTCTGAGGGCTGGATACGAGCCAGATGGGAACTGGAATAGACCAAGAGGCGCAAGAGCCTTCCATTTTAAAATGGCAAACGTTCTGGCTTTAGAGTAAACTTTGACTAGACAAAAAAATCGCCATAAACAAAATGAAAACTAATTTGAATGGTTGTGTTGAAACTGACAATGATAAAAATATGTTATGATATGCCAAATTAATCTTTCGATTAAAATTAAATTCAAACTTGTTATAAATACGAGTTCCTTTATCGAATCATAAAATTGTTTTGGTTCAATGTAGCTCTCTGACTATGCCGGTAGCAGACAGGCGCTCAGTCAACGTCTCACTACTAGAATTTAATAACATTCCTGTTTCCCGCGCAAACTGAGAAAACTTTATTAACTGTTTTAAGTGCTCCTATGCATAAAAGTGTACTTATTTAAAAATTTCGCGTATGTAGCACATGAAGAAGACTCGTGGAAATTTTTAAAATTTGCTTTTTTACTATTGCATAATGAGTAAATAAAGTGATCTTTAATTACTATAAAAATTTCTAACGAAAAGGGAGCTTTTTGTGTGAAAGCAGGTAAGTTTAATGCGACGCGAAGTATAATTTTTTGTACTGTGTGAGTAAAAACTGTAACCAAAATTTTATACATACATATACATATTTGTTTAATTAAAATAATACAGGGTGGCCAAAAAGTCGTGGATCAAACGCAAATAGGGGATAGATGAGGTAGGAAAGATATTAGAGGGACTCATGGCCATGTGTAATACCTTTTCAGAATCCCTATTAAATGCGCAAAAACTTGTAATACAGGGTCACTTTTTGGTAGAGTAATTTTTTTCACAGTGGGGTCCGAAGTAAACAAAAAGTTATGATTTGAAAAAATGTTATATCGTATAACTTAATATTATCTTGAATACACTCAATAAACCACTATAAATAGTATGTCTAACGCAAGAACTCATCAGTACCAATCTAGTGGATATTATGAAAAAGATACAGGATGTAGATATTTTCGAATTTTAATAAGAATTAGTCAAAAAGTCAAATTTCTTATAAAAACGCAAAATAAATTATAACTCTGCAGGGGTTGAGCTTAGAGACCTCCCGTAGAACAATTTTTTGCAGCTGATGACCTCATCTATCCCCTATTTGCGTTTGATCCACGACTTTTTGACAAAATATATAAAAAAAAACACTTCACTACTCCAGATACTAATTCTATTTCAAAAGAAATTTATTTTTGAGAAAAGAAATCATAAAACACTAGTAGAGAAATGTTATTGTTATACAAACATTTCCCGACGATAAAGTGAATAATATTAAAATCTAAATAGCATGCAAACAAGAGTAATTCAAGTACACGATTCTTACATTACAAGAATAATTCACAATTTTTAAACAAAAGCACGAAACTCCGCCAAGAAAGCCTTTGCGACATCTTTCAAATCGTTCCTTGGAGACTTCCCGCTCTTAGCATTACAATTTCACACTTGGGCCGATACGATACGGTTTAAATTTGATAAAAATCAAATAAAATAACCTGCAACTTATAAAACGACCCTAAGTAATAAAGAAAAAGGTTTGATTTTCAGTAGCCACTCTTTGGTCTCAGATGTGGGATTCCAGAGGCAGTACACGTCATAGAGTCGACATTTTTATAGATAATAGTTTGAAGCACTGAAATTCTTTACAACATAGTAAGCTATTGTACATCACATAAGAATGTTGTCCTATATGTTTTGTAGATAATTATTTTTTAGGAAATTTAATAGCATCACATTCGCCACGAATATTTTGGAACTATACGTATATGGGAAAGCATCTGAAAATGGAATTCTTAAAATGCAAAGTGCAACCGTTAGGTCAGCAATTTTTCGTCCATAACTCAGCGCTAAACGATCATTTCAGAGTATCCCATCTCTTGAAAGCTCTAAAATGTTATACGATACAGGCCGGTAATATCGAGGTGCGCTATTTTTAATAGGCTATTCACAGCGGACGGCTAAGCTTTATAGGCTTTGGCATCGGTTTTATTAAAGCAAAATGTTGCCTAGGAGCGATTGATCAGAGTACACAAAGATGTCTTTATATTAAAAAACTAATATTATATTTCGTTAGCAATTTTATGAATATTATCATAATTTTATGTTTAATTAAAAGTTAATACTGTATTTTTATTGATTCCTTATAGGTTTTTGGCCTTTGAACCTTAACCTAAGGACCACTAAGTCTGCAACATATTTAAAAACCTTAATTATAGATTATTCCAAGGAAGCGGTGACTATGCTGACTAGTTTTGTGTTTTTTTATTTATAATAATAATAATTCTTAATTTTCTCCCATATAACATTTGAAACAAACAGTACGATTACAATTAAGAAGGTATTGGGAGATTGGTTAACCAGTACCTGTGATATGGATAACCAGGTTTCCATTCCACAGCAAAGTCATACTGAGTCAACAAAATTTAAAGTTTCTAAAAAAGGAAAATTCAGTTTTAAGTCAGTACAGCCGGACTGTAAAAAAATAAAAGCTGTAAAATTCCACCTTCAGCGCTTTGGATAAAACATCGTAAAATTTAGTTAATGCAATAGAATCCTTATTTAAAAAACTGGCAACATGATAAATTTAGTATTAATTGGCTGTATTTAAGGTTTGTATGACTTTAATGATCTTTTCTCATTAATTAATATTAGATGTAACTAAAATCTGAAAACTCAGGAACGTATTACAAATATAACACAGAGAAATACTAAATAATATGTTCCCAAGTGAATGATAATAGGGAATCTATAACCAACCGGAATGCGAGATAAAAAGAGAAAAATTGGTGAATATCTGTAGCAATATATTCCGCGCACGGACTTGTAATGTTCTCTATTTATATCTAGCGATATAGGTTTGGGCTCTCGCCACATTTACGTTTTAATATTATCTATTTATCTGATAGAACTGGGCTAAGTCCGAGATTGGTACATCTTATCTTATTTCTGCAATGTAGTTCACATTGAATGTGAACGTCCGTCCTATATAGCTTCTGGATACCATGCGACTAGTGAGAAGACTTAAGTGAAAAAACGTTGGAGTTAGCGTAATAGTGCCTGTTTGAATTAATGTCAATAGCTAAAATAGTAATATAGCAAATAAAATAAGAATGCATGAACAAAGTATCGACGCTTCAACAGATAATATAATAAATATTACTAAATGAGTCAGTTCTAAATCACTCTTACTTTACGATCGTAATTTCCTTCTTCTTCAAAAAATTCTCATAGAAAATTGCCTGCAGGATATTACCGGACCAAATTTCTTAATTCAGAATTGTTCTAAAAAATAGAGAGGGAAATAGAGTAATCCTTATAAAATCGATCTGTCCCGGGTATCATTGTCAGTTCAGAGTTGCGGCCTGTCAGATGTCTGTCACAAGGGGACTGCTGCGTTTGAAATGTTGAAGATATTATTTCTCTCACCCGTGTTTAGTACAAAATTCATAACGTGAGCAAAAAGCATTGTTTGCTTTTATATTAAAGTCACCGTGAACTTTGACACGGCGAAGCGTTTCACATGTAAAGACCACACCTATTTGATGGTTAGATTTAAGAACTTAATATATAATAAGTATTATGTTTTTATTAAATTATTTTTAAGGCCATAAATATTGCGTCAGTAATTTGCAATAATACAGAAACAGGTGGAGCGTGTTAATATGGAAAACTAAAAGTAATATTTTAGCATATTACTTGTCGTTTTCCATTACATTCTATATTGATAAATAATAAAAGGCAAATAGATAGGATACAGGGCAAGGGCAAAAAGAATTGACCGGGCAAGCTGTTTTCTTTTTCAATCAGTAGCAGTCCCTTGGGTATAACGGACATCTCCGCCTATACCCTAGTACCGTGTATTCACGACTTAATTCATATGCTGTATAGGGGCATTAAATAGAAACATCATATTGAGGGTTAAATCGGATTATTCTTGATGATACGTAGAAAATGGAATAACTTGTATTTTTATGTAATATTCTACCTGAATTTTGTAAAAACTTTGTTTTATAGATTCTGTGTTACTTGTTAAAATCTCAATATAATGAAAACACATCTCTGCAATACAAAATTTGCGTACAAATACAAAATTGTTTCAAATTAAGCGTGAATTTATTCTAAGTAATGACTTGATAGTTTTCTGAATTGGACGTTGCCACGTGTGGTCGTGTTGTGAAGTCACGGTAGTTAGAAAATAAATTGAATATCGGCCGGTGTCGGGGTCGCCAGATTGAGTTATATTTTAGCAACATCGTAAATTTAACCGAAAGATTGCGGGTAGTTTCAATTTATCTTTCACGATGTATGTCCATAAAATTCTAAATATTAATGCTGATCAGAAATTAAAAATGACAAGCACCAAGCCATAAGTATTGTCAGAAGACAGAAACTATGTGCTCTATGTCCCATTCGGAGGTTTTTCAAAACCACCGTTATCGCTTTTAGATCACGTGAATGCAGGTACTTTGTAAGAATAGAGGTTTTGTGGTATTTATTGGCGACCTGAATCATAAAAGGTAGTCTTAAAAGTTTTCCAGGATTGCGTCTCAACGACTCAGCTAACTTTGACATCGAACCATTACATAAGTTGCAGGCCCATTCCAGTCGAAATTGACGCGAATTCATTTTATTTATCACCGCCGCAAACATCCGCGGCTTTATGCCTCCTACGGCTATAGTAAAGAAAGACGAGTATGAAAACATATATGTCGTGTATGCTTTTGACCTGGTTTCGTATATTTTAAAACATAAGTGCTCTTGTAGTAAATTTGTATCAGTTTAAATGTAAAACATTTGTTAATAAAAAGTGTGTGAGTTATTTAGTACAAATTATAATATACTCGTATTATAAGTTGTTAATTACTACACAGAATCATTTTAATGTGAACTGTGCTTGCTTTGGAAATAAAAATTCGAGTTTCGCATAGAAATTAGCTTTGTTTATTTATTAATGATTACTTATTAAGTAACTTATGTATAATGAAAATTAAAGGAATATCAAACTTATACCTAGCTGCGCAGTAGTTTACCTAAAAAGTTTCCTCATTTCCTGTTAGTAAGTAGTATTTATTTTCGGTTTTCTCATTTTTACAATTTGTACTATGCTACTGCGGAGAAAGTGAATTTTGATGCGGCGTTTTTATGTGTTTTGGAACGTTTACAACCCCCCTCGATCCCTCCTTCTTTGTCTCCAAATGATATCGTCTATTCCGATTTTGCTTAGTTTAAGATACGTTTCAACATCGATTCTAGTTTGCTCAATATATTGCCAAAGAGAATTTTCAATTTGCTAAATATTTCTAAAGAATTCGTAGTTTCAAGCGTCATGCATACGCGTGATTGTCAAGCAAAGCAAACAAAAAAATATGATTCGGTACATAATACGTCCCCAACGTCTAGTTAACGTTAGAATTGACAATTGATAATTGACGTGTCATCCTAAAACTGTCAAAATTGTTGACAGGTACATTTACAATTATACCGAATTTTCCACTTATATCTTTGATGAAAGCTAATTTTGTATGTTATTAATAAATATGGTTTGAAACAACTAGACTTGTAGAAAGCAAAATACTTTTTTCGAAATATTCATCACTTTTTGCCGTAACCTTTAAATTTCAAACAAAATATGTACGTAATTCTGCGTCTCTTTCATTGTACATTTTTGCGGCAATTAGGTGGTATTCTGTGCCTGACATACGTCGGAGACATCACCGTACGAACAAGCGTTACTCCCGCCTATAGACAAACATCTAATCATCCACAGTCGTTAATAATTGTCGCGGGACGAATCGCACACGCCTAGCTTCACTGCTTCTAATTAACGCATGCATGTTCTCAAAAATGCAACATTTATTTGGTATTAGCTTATAGTTATTTGCCAAAATTCTAAAATTTAGTAAACCTAATATTAAAGGACAATGTATCTTTAAAGTATGTGCGCACAATATTCATGGTAACACCGACTGCTCTAAGCGTCCACCAACTTTTCTGGCAACATTTCAATATTCTCCACTATACTATGACAAATTTAGACAAACACCCATTCAACACATGTATAAAGCTTAACGCATATATCGGATACACGAACCATACTAATGTATTTGGGCTTTTGGCCTAAATTGTATAATTGGCATAAGCTGATAGACATAGGCACTATTGACAAAAACTATTAACAAAAAGGAAACCTTTTTGTAGATTAAGTAAAATATTTAAAAACTTAATAGATAAGTATCAAAGTAGCCGGTACGCTGTATACAAAGGCATTACGTAAATTGCCTACAATTCCTTATAAAAGTAGGTGAAATGCGCACAAGGCACGAGCTCATATAAATTAGTTCCCACTTGCATAGATAAACCGATAATACTGTAGCTTAAACCTTTAAACGATAATTACTGACGTAAAAGAGCACTAAACACTTGCCGGCACTATCTGATACTAACGAGATGGTATTTAAACACGCGATGTTATGCAACCTTAATACCTTGCTACGTAACATCATATCATAACATCCATTGCACTGCAAACAAGAGATCCGGGACCGTCGTATCATACAGAATTAAATGTACGAGGCAATGTACAGATATAATTTATTTATTTCCAGATTGAATAGAGGTATTAAGTCAGAACGTTTCGCCTGTGGTGAATTAGAAAGAGGCTCGCTTTTTCAGCTTAAAACTACTTTAACTTGTAAATGAGAGTATTTTGATCTTTATATTATATTATTTATTTGTGCTGATCATTGTTAATCAAATAGATTAATTGCATCACATATTACTAACAGATAGACTTAGAATGTTGGTACCAGTAGGTACATTTATATTTGATATATAATATAAATAAATTCAAGGATTTCATTACTTATATATATATATATATATCAATATTAAAGAGAGCCAGAAAGACTTGTACCGCTCTCTGCACCATCTAGGGGTCATTAAGTCAAGTAAATAACAAAAATCGGGTGGATTCCTTTTTAGCAAATTCTGTCGCGTTTTACTAGGGAATTCAATCTCGAATCGAGATTGTTAATTCGAGATCTCGTGGGATCAACAATTACAATCTCGCGAGATCTCGGTATTTTCGAGATCTCGGGTAGTTCCCGAAAACCAATTGTTTAAATCAAAAAACTGAAACACGATGAAAACTGTTAATATGTGTTTGAAATATTAATTAAGATACGACATTATTATGAAGAAAAGTCTTTAGATTTCTTTAAAACATAGTTATTATTTTATTTATTCACACTTGGTTGCGATAAAAATAAAAGAAACACAAATAACACAATACATAACGAGATTGCATTCAACATCAGGAAAACTTATTTGTTAATTTATTTTCTTATAATGAAGTATAAAATACGTAACACAAACTTTTTTAGGATATTTGCATTTTTATAATTCTAATTATATTACTTTATAAAAAAGAAATATTTTTAAGCCGTAAAAAATTTTTTTTAGTAGTTTGTCTAAAAAAACATTTTATTTTTAGTTTTTTTTTTTAAAGTAATATACGTTTGTGCACCCAAATCTACCTCTACCATACGCACTCTACTAATACGGACGTGAAAATTGTATCCACTGCATTGTAATCTATGGAACTGTATGAGGCAGATAAGCCTTCCAAATATTACAAATAATGCCGGTTTTCACTTCATGAAGACGTGTATGAATTAGGTGTTCTCCCCATAAATGTTTTATTCTAATAATTCATCAACCCCAGCATATCACAATCATCCCCATCCTCCTTTCATCAGATGAATTATTTAAATTAATTATGATTCGTTCTGATATTGTGTCTAAAGCTGCGTCTCTACCCTGATATTTGTTTTCCTCCTCAATAGCATGCAGACAAACTTTTCTCCATTCCTCTACAGTTATGGCGTTCATTTTTTCTTCACTAATGACATTATAACCTTCATATTCATTGCGACATTCTTTTTGCGACATATGTTTTCACTATCCCCCATATATTTTCTATAGGATTAAACTCCGGATGGTATGGTGGTAAACGCAGCACAGTATGACCGTGCTGTCGTAATATTTCGTCTATCTTGTACTCTACAAATCTCGCCTTGTTTTGCAGAATCAGTTCATATAATTGAGGCTTAACAACTGATGAATCTCAATGTTTCGCAATGTCAGCCAGTCAATCATTTGCTGTTTTCTAAATTACTATTCGGTGCAGGATTTTGTATTGAGTTATGATATGGTGCGTTGTCAACAACAACAACACTATTTGGTTGTAAGTTGGGTATTAATTGAGTTTGAATCCACCTTGAATAGTTGTCATAGTTCATATTGTCGTGGTAATCTCCACTTTTTTGGTTGGCTTTAAACATAAGCAATGCATTTGGTATAAAGCCATCCATACCACCGGCATGAACAATATTAAGCGGTTGCCTTTCGATATATGTTGCTTCAAACCTGAAGTGCTTCCATCTACCAAGATTTCGAGAGGGTATGTGATGTATGTATATATGTTTCGTCGGTGTAAACAATTGTGCGTTTTCACGATATTCAGCAATTTTCATCAAATAATTAATTCCAATATCTAATTTCGTGTTTTTCCATAAGAAGTTTCCGGTTATCTTCTGTTTGCTTCCAATTAAAACCTAATGACTACGTGTTTTCGTACGTTGACCAACCTTTATAATCGATATCTTCTTTTAATTTTGCGTGCAAAGTTTTCAAAGTGGAATTTCTTTATTTGTGATGTGGAAGTCATAATTGTTCTTCTATAACTTCTATCAAAGTTATCGATTACTATTGTAGGTTTACGATTCGGTTTCTTTTTAGGAGATTTAAATTTACTTCCTATCTAAGGTCGACATTTGCTTTCTGATACTACCTTTCTGACGGATGCTATTGAAATTCCCGTTGATTTAGCAACTAATTGAGTGGGAGTCATATACTGCTCGGGTTGTTATTACACTCATTTTCGAAATATTTGTACAAACAGTACAAAACTTCTTTAGTTTGAGAAGTCAAAGGCTTGCCTCACCATGTTTTTACACTGGAGCCATTTTTAATTAACAATATAAAGTTGCAACACTTACACACAAATTAAACACTTCAACAAATATTATAACAATAATAACAAACAATACAACAATCAACAAATACAAAATTTAACAATTAACGTAATAATTATAATTTTTTGAATGAAATGTGTGCTTTATGTTCTAACAGTACCAAGCGACTGACGCCGACTGCACTGCACCTCGGACAGCGTAAACTGGTTTATTCTGGTTTTGTGCGTGTTTCCACTTTCCACTATCAAGTGACGATTTTTTGCTTTTAGATTGAAATATCTCGGAAACGGTGCGTCCTAGGCCAAAAATAAATTTTGACCCCCGTAGACCCCCGGAGTTTTAAAAACCTGTGAAAGGAAAAAAATATATATCGGTCTCTCCTCTTTAAGTTTCACTTCTTCGTGTGTGAATCGCGCACACACCTTTTTTTATAAAGTCAAAACCTTTTTTTTTTAAATAAAAACTTGTTTTTATTGATAACAAAAATCAGAGTGTTGCTAGGGATAAGTATAATATTAAATAGTAATGTTAGGATATCGAAACATTTTTGTATAGGCCAGAACGATATAGTGGAAACGCGCTCTAAGATCTGAGTAATATACACACCACTACATATGCAAAAATTTCTCGAGACTAATTTCACTGTAAGATGATAGCAAATCAGAGTTGTTTGATGTCAAAATGTAAACAAGCTATGTTTACTTTCACACAATTTCCCCAAATTGAAATTAATGTTTACCTCAACGTTCGAGAATTTCATAATTTACCCTATGTGTGCCTCACTCACCTTGTCGTTCAAGGTAATTAGGTAAGGCAGTTTATCAAGCACGACCAGATTTAACATAATATCAATTACCTGAGATATTACCAAATTTGTATAATGTTTTAATAAGCCAACGGGGAACTAATCGTAGGCAAGGCAAAATGAAAATAATATTTTTCAAATATTGAATTAATAATTTCGTAAATCATTTCAAAAATGACCTTCATTCTTCTCCCGTGCGTGTAGAATAATGTTCAAATTAAAGAAAGTATTATGTTTCTAAAATTACGTTGCCTTGAAGTTGGAAATAACTTTAACATAGCTAAGCTAAGCTCTAACATAGTTCACATAATTTAGTTAGCTCACTCGGTTTAGTTTTGTTGTTAGCTGTTGAGATTATATATTGAAGAATTATTTTCATACCACCTATAATTTATATTATTCTCTTATATTACATCGTGTTCAATCCCAAAACTACTTCCTATTTCAAGAATGATTTCTAATTTTTGGGAGCCCTACGCTCTACGACAACAATATATACTTGCGGTTGCCCGGAAGAGATCTCTCGAAAGCGATACGGCCGACAGTTGCCCTCCTTTTTATTTAATTTATTTATTTACACTTCATTGCCATAATACACATAATTATACATATAGAAAAAAAACAAAAAGTAAGTAGGTTACATGAGTTATTAGGCAACGGGCGGCCTTATCGCTTTCGAGTGTTTTTTTACAGGTCCTTTAATTATGGTATTTCTACTATATTTATGTATACTTGCAACGAAATGTTATAAATAAAGTAAAAATTAATAAGAAATTAACAACCGTAAATTGTAGTATAAACTTAAGAATGCACTGTATCATAAGCCAAGTATCGCAGCTCAAGCTTTCATGTAAGTCAAAACGCTTATAGGCATGGTATAACAAGTGATTTCATGAATAAATATTGAGGTGATCTAACTATTGTGAGTTGAAGCGATGCATCTAATCGCATATTTTTCGATCAATAAGCATGGTTCGTCCCAATAACCGGCAGCACGCAATCAGATTCCATTGTGATGCAAATCGACGCTAAATTGCAAACCAGCGCCGCTTCCTTTACGCGCCGAAACAATTGCAGCGCTCCAATATTTTACTGTAATCGATTTTCGGGATTGTGGCTCGTATAAGCACTAACCTTCATATTTTGCTTATTTGCACTAAAGTGCACATTTTACTTTCCTTCCGTTACTTTGCTAAGGTGCCTTAAGTTAGCTTTTTTGCAATTGAGGGTAAAATTAATTATAGAAGATCAAAGTCTGAAAGTGCACACCTGAAACGTCTAGGTGAGTTTAACAGTCGTTTCAATATAAAGTTCTCTCCGAAGTCTCTGCGAAAAAGTTGCAAGACAGTGGTTTAGTCTAAAAGGAGACCACTTAAGCCCTTCCAAGTTGTGGCCGCTCGTGGTCCAAGTTCCCAATAAATCGTTTAAAATCGCGGCAACTATCGCGCCACAAGACAAGGCTCCGCTTCGTTAAACTGAGTTACACAACTTTCTTCAGAGGTTATCGCGTTTTCACGAACAATTTAATAATGAAATAAACTGTTGAATTATACTTACTCCTCCTTTCGAGTTTGTTCTGACGTTTTCTTTGTTATGACGTCACCGTTTAATGTGCGCCAATTATTTTCGTGTCTGAAATAAGTGTGCTCATAAATTTTTCCGCTACAATTGAAGGTGCTTAGGTGCAATTTCTTTATAAAAAGCAAGATAAATATTAAGAACGTTTTTATATACAGGAAAACTTACTAACCACGATTCATTCTATATTGATTTATGTCACGCCTTAAGCGAATGGGTAATGAATCCTCTTCTGCTCTTTGGGAGTTTTGCTAATAGTTTAGACAACCGTATGGGCAAATTACACAATTATTTCTACAATCCTACTTTGAATTCACCGAAATTTTAACAATGAGTCCGGACATTAATGAAAAAATAACATTACCCTGAACCAAAAAGGTCTTATTTTAAAATTCGTCCAATTTTCGAGTCCATGAATATATTTGGGAGTGAATTCGGTGGAGTTCTGTAATGTCTTTGTTGTTAAAAACTACGACATGGCACGGAAGCGAGCGCATTGCTCTGTATTTAAATAGATGCTATACGTGCAGTGTGTGTGTGATCGCTAGACGGGACTATTTATTTATAAAGGTTTTAAATAAAATATTGCCATAGGGTCTAGGTTTTGGTAAGAATAAGATACAAATAAATTTATCTTTTAGATAATCCACGTGACATTTCACTCTTAGTAATCGAGTAAAGCATACGAGTAAAGGGTCACATCAATCGGTTGTTTGAAGTTGAGTTAAACGTAATAATCAAGATCTTAACGAGCACAAACTCAGTTTGTTAACTAATTAGGTCAATGAAGGGTTAAATAAGGGTTAAAGAGTTACCGATGACGTCGTCAGTGAACACACTCAAGACATTTGTTTTCGAAGCCACCACATATTATTTATTAGTTTGTTTCCTGAGTTCATAAATTTGAATAGTTTTATTTTAATAATTTATGAAAAATATTAAATACTTACCGACTGTTTTAAATTACTACGTAATTTATTTATTATTCTTATACCAATATCGAACATAGTGTGTGATGTGTTATGTGTAAACTTTAATAGACCATTTACATGTACATACGATTGTAAGAAAAAAATTATAAAAGCGCAAAAAAGCAGTTCACCTATAGTGTGGAGACCAAACAAGGCGAAAGCCTGTTGAGTTGGCAGTTTTGCAATTTGAATCAACGCTTATTAAGTCGCCGCCGCTGCACTTCTCGCCGCTAATTAATGGGACGTGGAATTTACTATTCTCTTTTATGTACAAAAGCTACGGTTATATCTCTTTAACCCGCCAACTGGGGCGTGTACCTCATTCACTTAACGTTCTACTTACTCTCTGCCGTTAGCTTTTTGACTTGTAGAATACTGAACCTGAATGAGTTATGTTACGAGTAAGGAATCACACGTAGCAATGGTTCTACTTCACACATCCATCCGATTTTAATGAGATTACCGTTAACATTAACACAGAAACTTGTTTATTGAATTTAGTCATAAAATTGCTGATAGGATTAAGATAATTAATCAGTACAAAAATATAATATATTCGTAGCAAATCGCCATGCGGTATTAATGTGCTAGATACGTGCTCAATTTATCGCAATTGTTGTGTTCCCTTCCACATTGTTCTTTCATAGACTAGATATTATAAATATTTAACATCCATATGAAATATCTTTTTCCCTTAAAAATGGAAATCAATGTAACTTTACGTTATTATTAACATAAAGGAGAATTCGATCGAGACGAACGATTGCCCACATTGAGTGTGTGACCGTAGGATTTGACTGCTTATTAAGTAATGGTAACGCTTTTAATCAATTATAAAAAAAAGAAAACATAAAATTGGCCCCAGACGGAAGTAAGCGCGGCAGGTTGAGATAAGGTGCGGTACATAACTCATCGAAGCCATATTTGGGGAGCGAGGCTCCGAGCTGCCCTCAGACGAGCTCAGATTGGCCACGATTTATTGCTCACACGTCGCGCTATAAACGTCTCACCTTACGACTATCTACACTACTTCTTATCTTATTCGCGGCCGATTATTACTAACAATGAGTAGTAGAGAAGAGTCTTCAGAATAAAATTCGTCTTGCCATAAAGCTTTCTTTCATAAATTTGGAAACCTTGTCCAATATGCGAATTTGATTTTTGATGATTTTATTTACGGTCGATAGTTGACTTTAATTCAAGTATATGATTGGTACTTAATAATAAAAACATTTATATATACAGTATTTAGAATTTTCTTAACTAAAAACAATAACTTATCTTAAAATATAATAACTAAAATATATTATTAAAAGGAGTCCCTTTAGGCAAAGTTCCGAAGATACTGGCAGCGTTCCCCCTTTCAATAGCTAGACTAATCCTTTGTCCGAGGTAGCTGCCAGCTCTTCGGTCTCCTGTGATGTCGACTAAACTATTTGCTATTTCCTTAAAAAGCCTAATAGCGCTAGGCATAATTTGAATTAACGCTTAACTTTTCCTTTTCTCTTACATAAAAAATGCCATCAACTACACCAATTAAACCATAAATTATTTGCATATAGTTCCTCAAAATATGATAGGACCGTAGAAGTGTGAGTCGACATGTGCCGGCCACTTGCTCTGCCAACGTAATCATATTTTGGCTCTCCGCCCGCGATCTAAACTGATTCTTTTATTTGCACCCCAATGTAGTTACATTTTTATTTCTTTACTCGAATCAGGATTCGTGAAAATATATATTTTAGATAAAAGCTACAAAAGTAACATTCAGAATCTCAAAAAAGCTTTGACGCTGAAAGCGTTAAAAGGTTTTAAAGGATCATTGTTTTAATCTTTAATTAAATTAAAATATTTCAAATCTATTAAAATTTTAGTTCATTTTTATGTTTTCACTTACAAAAAGATGATTCGGTTTGATTTCACATTAATTGTTTTAGTACATATAAAAAAAGGCACATTGTAAAGTACGAAGAAGAAGTAAGATCACTTTTGAAAAAAACCTTTTATTTTTTTTACTTGACCTTCATGCTATCAAAATATCTCTTCATGAAATATTATTGAAGACACTCTCATGAATGGCGGGCCTTGTGTGCATACTGTTGTGAGAGAGACAATGCCTGCCCTTGCACTGCCTAGTAGCCTCTTACCCTATTCTTACATCAAATAAATAGAGGCTTTTGTTTCTATAGTGTTAGACTTTTTAAATTAAAAATTAAATTTCTAACTATATTTATGCAATTAGCGAAGGACAAAATAAACTCCATAATTGATTTCCTTGATTAAAAGTTTTCTGATTTCACTGTTAACAATAACATATACATAGATTCATCATGGCAGCTATCAACTACTATTAATTATGAACAAATACAATGATGGCTTTTAAAGTCTTCATTTATTGTCAATTGATATAAAGTTGGTGCTTAATATTTAAGCGTCTCGATTCTATTATGTCTTCACTCGTTCGTGCGTTTTCAATTCATGGATATTTAATAAACATTTAAAATATAGGCAGCACTGAAACACCGCCCCCACTTTTTATCCATTATTCGAACGTGAAATGCGTATTATTGCCTGAGCCGCAGTCAAATATTTTTCAATAAAAATTGGTTGAATGTGCCGCGTGCACTCAATATATAGAGTGACTGCGGTGAATTTTATTATGACACGAAAAAATCCAACCTAAACCGATCAACTACTCAATCAAATAATATGTTCGTTTATTGTTTTATTACTCGATATTCTACGTTAGTAGTTATTAAAAATTATCTTACCTACCATCTTGGTGATTGATTGTTTTTTAAAAATGCCGGCAACGCACTCGTGAGCCTTCTAGCACTAGGAGTGTTAATGGGCGGCGGTATCACTTAGCATCAGGCAAGCCTCCTGCCTCTTTGCGAAATGTTCTATAAAAAAATCATCCATTCGCAACACTGCACTAGTCAATATAACATTTAACTTATTTCGTGCAATTGAGTACAAATACAAAACTGAATTAAAAAAGGTGTCCTTGTATTTTTTTCAGTAATCCTTAATACCATACAATTAAAAAAAATATTTTTTTACAAGATGTTGATATATGCAAAGAGCAAAAAGCGCTTGTAAACTGAAGTTCCTAAACATAAAGTGGGGTATTTAAAGTGACGTTGGTGACACGTTTTCCTCGCGTCGTCCGCACATTTTTCCTAACTGAAGCAAAGTTTCGCAGTAAATCGAGCGATGCGCAGAAAGTTGCTTTTAACTAACGGACCAGAATCATGAAAAATGCTTAAAGCTGTCTCGAAAACTCTTATCTCATTTTAGTTAGTTACCTTTGCCGTAGAAGTTTCAACCTGACTTGGAAGATTTTCGACGCTTCGCTGACAAATATAGATTAACAAAGAATATAATAATATCATTACTGTAATTCGAACCAGCAAATGTTTCGAGATTTTGTATCCTTTGAGAACGTAAAGGTTATAAAATATATGTATTCTATTGTCTAGTCCGATGAAGAGTATATTTTTCTGAACAACAAACTATATATATATCTAAAAACAAGGTTGAAAGTTCGTAGTCGCATTTTAAACCAATCTTTCGCTTTAACGTAGTTTATTGCTAAAATTGAGATACCTTCGAAGCGAGCGTTCAATAAAAATAGGAAATGTGTCGACAAGGTTCATGAGATTTAAAGTCTCGCTCGAGCGCGGACATAGTTACACGCCCGTCCTGTCACCTTGGGAAATTTTACAGTCTACAACATATTCTCACCTGCGAGGACCCGACACTATTTCATACAGCCACCTTCGGAGATGGCCCAACTTAGAGACCGTACATAAATTAATATAAAAAAAACAGTTTAGGCACAAAAATGTTATAACAGAGAAGTAAGCTCAAATAAGTTAGTATCACTTGTTCAATACTGCGGAGGGTTACGCAATAATACTTAATATAACGCAGTATTTTATAGTATTTCGATGGCAAAAAAATACAAACTTAGTTCCTTTTAATTAAACTAATTTTACGAAATCCCAAAGTTCCGAATTTTATACTTTATAGTCCAATATGATTTGTATCGTGATAAATTTAATATTTAAAAATCGTCTTTTCTTGTACTACGTACCACAAGTTCTCACGTTCACACGAGCGAGCGTTTTATACTAGATTCTGATACGCGAATCCCCCGCGGCCTTTTGCAAAATAACTTCAAGTGAGGAATTTTTATTAACCACCCACGCTTTGACTACCGAACTGCATGTGTATTATTATTGACCTGAATAACGTATTATTGCATCCAGTACAATCATTTTATTCAACCTTTTGCTTCAGCCACGTACAACATTACTATACTAATATACTGTGTAGACGGGTTAAAAAAAATCATTAATTGACGATAGTCGTTAAAGTGTTTTATATAATTTGTGTATCGTAAGTCTACGTTAGATCATTAAAGGATCTTTGTTATCTTTGCCTATCTTTACCAAATGAGAACAGTTGACGGGTAAAAGTAATTTCAAATTTAAATTCCTAAATTATTAATTTATCTTGGCCGCTCTCAAGTGCCGAATAATATACAATGAAGCGTAAGACACTTGTTTATATTTGTTTGTTTTACGTCTTACACGTCTAAAACGTCTTACAAAAATAAAAGGTAAAAAGCCCTAGAAAATTACTGTTTGATATTGATATTGTTATTGTATTATTTACATTTGGTAAAGCCAAAAGATTTAAAAACACAATATTTCCCTTGATAATGCTTCAATGCATCGTACGAAGGAGAGTAAGGAATATTGGAGCACGGTCCAGGTACGCTGAGAGTCTGCGGAGATAGGCGAAGTAAGCTGAAGTAAGTCGGATAATGAACTCCAAAGATTTAACTTCGTTTGAAAGTGGATTGAACGTCTTTGTTTTTGAGACAAAGCCAACATTCTCTACGGAGTGATTCATCAAACATTTCGATTTTGTTAAATTTTGTTGTGGCTTATTTTTCTTAATAACTAAGTATATTAAGCAGGTCAAAAATATTATATAAAATAACGTTTTCCTTGACGACTCGTTCGTACGTATTCCGTTTTGAATATTACGAACTATTACATAACTATTATTATGCTATATAGCAACTGGTATGGGTTTTTACATCAATATTTTAAATATTTTGTAAGCAATGCTACATTATCGCACATATATTATTATAGACATGTAGTCAATATTATACAAGGATAATGTAGCATTATAATGGTGAAATACTTGTACAGTCCAGGTTTTTTTATTTATTCGTCACAAACACACAGAGATACAAATCTTTACTCTCTATAATATTAGTGTAGACTACAGTACTGAAATGAATACCACAACATTCAAGAGGCGCACTGTCATGCAAACTTACAGCGGTGTGTAAAATGTGAAGTTAGGTGAAATCATTAACAATATGTTATATTGTTTTCGATATGATGTTCAATTGTAGTCATGTATTAGTAATTGAATTAAATACATATTCATATTCCTGATTATTTGTAACTGTTCTATGAATTAAGTGAAATAGGTCACTAAAATCTACACACCATAGAATTATTCCTATATATGCCGACCAATTATTAAATAATCATTGTTATTATCTATTACAGCAACTGTGTACTAATTGATTCCATGCCAAAATATCTCTTGTCCACATTTTATAATAAGGCGTGTGCTTTTTGTATACCAAAATGCAAAAAAGATGTATGTTCTCTACACTACGCTGCAATTCATAAACCGTTGATTCAAATGCAATTAAATATAATTGGTTTAACATTGCGATGAAAATGACATTTATCACATGTCTTGTAATTAATGAAACATGAATGGTATATTATACAATAATTACTGTAACAACGTCAAACATATTATACCTAAATAGCAATGACAATAATCAGCTATGTATTAATTAACGCAGAGTTAATGTGAGCACTCGGGCGAAACTGTTAACACAATGCTAACCATCTCGTTAGCTAACAGTTCTGGTTTTAATCCTTAAAATGTTATTAAATATACAAAATTAACTCAAAAGTCAAAAAGTTAAAAGTCAAAATCATTTATTATATAGGTAACACAATGTACACTTATGAACATCAAAAAAGAAATATACATTAAATGCTTCTAATTTACATCTACTGCCCGTTCTCAAATCAAGGGCGTAGAACGGAAGAGAAAAACTGGCAAAAGAACTCTCCGCCACTCTTTTTAATCGTAAAGTTTTTGTTTTACACATCGTTTGTATGGAGCTGCAACAATAACACCATGTTCCACAACACATCTGAAGTAATAAATAATAATAAAATAAATTAAAAACGCATAGTCAAATAGGAGCACGCACTTATATTCTCGTGGGAACAACACGCAAATACATAGTCGAAATAACGAACATCACCGCATACACGAATTCAAGTCCGACCAGTCACCACAAGTAGCACCCGTTCACGAGTATGACACCTGGCCAGCCATCGGCCTCTCGCCAACTTAAAAACCTACACTGAGCCCTTAGTGGATGACAAATTTTAGTAGATAAATACTTATATATTTAGTATATTAATTAAAACATTTTTGTTTTCTGATCAAAATAAAATTGTCAATTTTCTATCACTATTTAATATATATATCTCCATTTTTTCTTGCAATAAATTTATCATTTATATACAATAACCTAAAAGTAATATTGTTATGAGTTAGAGTTTGCACAACAGTGACTTATCCCAGTTCGTTGGGGCAAGAGCAAATATGATATTAGCATTGCAAATGTCCGCTGTCGCCGCCGCGTGGCCGCCGGACTTTGTTAAGTGTCGGTGTAGCCTCGTCCTCCCGTGATTGCCTTTGACATACGTTATTTTACTCAATTTTACTGCACTTGCTATATACTGACATATGATTATATGTAGACAGAGTTATCAAACAACTAGAAATGAAGACCATCTTTTTAGGGAAACTATGTTGATAACATGCTCGCATAAACAAGTAAACATTGTGTTAACTAAATGATTGTACGCTGGGTATAAAATCCTATTTATTTTAGTTATGCTCATAACTATATCTACACTTATTAACGTCAATTAAAAACAGAAAGAGATAAATTTGCATTTAATACCAGTTCCCAAAACAAGGGCGTAGAGCCGGCGAGAAGAACTGGTAAAAACATTCCACTTTCTTTAATACCCAAGCCCTAATTGTGGTTTAAGGGGATTTCATAAAATAAGTACGAATGTAGAAAAGAGAAACACTTAGAAAACACTATTATATTTTCTCAAACCATGTAAATTAATTAAAATTAACAAACACATAATATCATACTATCGTCCGTAAACTTTGTCGATTAATATTCACAAAAACTAAGAGGATCTCTGTAGACAATGTGCACAAAAAGCGATATTTGTGTAGAGCGGTTATATTGCGAGCTTCCTGAATTATAAAGTTATGTTCATTAAATGGAAACATTCACTTTAAGATATACTTACAATGCATTGTAAATAATAATATTTTTGCGATTCAAGAAATCAATAATATGATAAGCATTTTATTTTGGACCTCTCACAGCTATTGGTTATTAATATGAGAGGAAAATTATATAAATATACAGAACAATTATAATATTATATATACAGGAAAATTATGACCAAAATAAATTATACTGTTAATAAACTCATATCCATTATCCTTCCGAAGAGAGTTACGAAACTATTTGGTTAACACCAACTAGTTTTTAGATTAACTAATAACTATATATTTGATTACTACAAACTATGTCCCGTAAAATTATTATAAGTTATATTTATACTCGACAATATTATGGTGTATGGAGTTACCAATTAACAATTTAATTATAATAATAAATACTGACAGGTATAACCCAGACATATAATAATAATAAAACAATCGATGACTTCTCTTTGGTTTTTGGAGCATAGAAGTCATTTCTTAGCGTAGTGCCGGAATTAGATAAACTCGCTAAAATTGAGTTTTCGATGTAATATCTGATTAAAATGTTATTATCATACCATTATTAAATCAGATATTAATCACCATAAGGAGTTAATTCTCTTCCATATTATACGTTGGCTCGTTGATGTGCTTCGTTCAAGCGGGGAAGAACTAACAATAACGACGACCCTCGCACGGGACGTCCTACGTTGGAAGTCGTAGAACTAATGATTACAAAAATTGGAGACTTTCTCTTAGAGATTGACGTGTTACTGTTTGTTTCATAGCGGAAGAATTTAAGATTTCTATAGGAAGTGTCCAGCACAACTATTTGGGTATGAAAAACATGTCATGGTGTCAACGCGCTGGGCGCCCAAAGAAGGCTTCCTGACAGGAACAAAAGAGTCTGAGGATTTCATGATGTTGTTTGGGTTTGTTGCAACAAGATTTCGACCGATTGTTGGCTCGATTCATAACTATAGACGACAAAACGTTATGCCTATAACTTTAACTAATACAACTATTTCTTCAAAATCCTCTATCAACAATGGATACCTACGTGGAGGTAGGTATTGTCGAAAGAGTTTAATATTTGAGAGGTGGTAAATAGGCGGTAATAACCATACACAAAATACTGTTCTAAACTTGTTAAAGTATCTCAATAATCGCTTTAAATCTGTCAGACACTGACATTATTTAGACTTGCTTTAATACAAAAGTATAGCAAATCTAACAATATATATTAAGATAATGGAATACAGTACGATTTATAGCTACTCTGAGAGCATTTAGCCCTACATCTTGCGTAATCGCCGCCGACGGCCACAGTGCAACATTAGGACAATCCAACTAAATGTTTATCGCAGGTAACGCCCCAGTAACGGGCCGGCTATCTTGAGCCACGTCACCTGAGTTTCGGCACAACGACACAATTCTGGCTGTAGCCTAACCGCACTCGCTCCTACATTTGCATCTCATTGGCCAAGCGGAAGGAGTTACGAATATTCTCTATGCGAATTCCTATTTAAAGCAACGTCTAATAAACTTCGCATTAATTAATACAGTAGGTATATATAATGATCATAATATGTCTAATGTGTTGACGATGGCACCTATTGAGGCTAGTTGAGAGATTCAATTTTGGTGGCACTTGATTATGATGAAACTTTCATTTTAAAATATTTTAATTATTCATAAATATGAAACTGGAATAGTAATAATAATGGTCAAAAATGTCAAAATATATTTTATTAAAATAGTGTAAAATTTTAACATAGTTCAAAGATAATAATGAAAATGCTTTTTAACTACACTGTACCGAACTGTTGCTGTTGTTACGTGCCATATGTGAGGAAAAATATCTTCGTAGCTGCACACCGTAGCAATGCAATAGCAGAGTTCCATATTATAACACAATTTAAAATGCACAATTGCACATGCACAAAATAAAATGCCTCCTCCATTACTACAATGGCTCGTTAAAAGCACATTAATGTTGAGATTTTGCAAGCAATTTCCGCCTTAGCGGCAAATGCAAATACGAACGAAATGTGCTATTTATCGCATGAATTAGAAATCTCAACCGCACCGAGAAGGAATGCTTTATTAATAGCAAAACATTCAGAACTACACAATGGCACTTTCATAAAATATAAGTAGTAGAAAATATAACAGTTATTAATTTTAAAAAACGTATTTACGATTTAAAAATACATCTTTTGTCGTCATTCGGAGATTCGGAGACTTAGGCGTCTTCGTTTATACCTATTAAAAATCTCCAATCCAATTCCTAACTCGTATTTAAGACATCCGTTTAAGAACCCTACTGGGTTTAAACGAGGTATCTCAAAGTGTCCGAAGGGTCTGGGACGGTCCCGGTTGACCTAATTAGGGCAAGCGGTCTGGAAAATTACGACACGCTGGGCCCAACTAATTGCTGACTTGTGATCGACGCGCGATGAGCAAACTTTCCTAACCCTGAATCAAAATCAGTTAAACTTTAAGGATTTCTTAGAGGACTTAATCAAGGTTCTGTTTGTATACCACCAATTGCAAGATTGAGAATCAAAACTGACAAGAGTCAGTGTGAAACTAGAGCTTCGTGCGAGTTGCATTCCTTTCTTATATTATATCTCAATATTTAAAAAAATGTTTACTATAAATGCCAGGCGTTTATTTAGTGTTTTTATTTAGGCCTCGCTAAAATATTTATTGCAGTGAAAATAAAGACACACTTTCAATTGTTTTAAGACAAGGTTAAATTCTTAAGAAGTACATAAACGAAGAACGGTGAGCACATTTGATAGTTGATAGACAAATAAAAAGCGTCAATACCTTAAGGAACCATATACATTGTACGAACAAATAAATTATCAATAAATTTATCTTCGTATTTTTTGCTATTTAAAATAAATTTAAAGGAGTTTATAAAAATTATGACACAATTTACAAAAAGTTGATGAAAAAATTAAATGAAAATCTTTTGTCTTACTAGGCCAGCACTGCTTTCACTAGTCATAATAATAGTGTAAAAGGGGCGTAAGCATAATGTAAGTGTTTGTGAAATAAATGGACGCTTATGAGTGAGACGGCGTAGGTCTAACAGTTCAGAGATGTCTCGATACATAATGCATGATCCTCAACTATTTACCCTTAAATGTTTTCAGATTACGTTTTTCTTTTCAGATTTTACGGTGTGTACCGTTTGATATAATATAAAAAAGACAACCTAATATAAATATATCTAATTATTGTAAAATATAAGTACGCTTTCCAAGATGCTTATTTTTTACACAATTTACTAATTATATCTAATATCCTTATTTTACTAAGTACTGCTTGAATATTATAAATCTTCCATTAGCTCGCTTAAGTAGATGTGAACACACTCTGAATTATACGTTAGACAGAAATCACGTGGTCACCAAACTATATAATAAAAAGATAAACTTCGGACAGTGAACTTATAAAGGGACGAAAAACAAAAACGTCCAAAAGCTATTACAGATATCAACCGCAAGAATCGAAAAACATATCATTTGTGAGGCGAAACGCGTCCCTTATATCTTACAATAAAAATATACATACATAACGTGGAAGGTCTCACATAATATCTGATTATAGGATCGGGCCGCCATCGCATTATGATAATGGTCGCTCGGGCGAAGCTACCAAATAGAAATAGATTGATTCACAATTTTTCTCGCACTCTGTAACGGCGGGGGCTGATTGATTCTGGCATTATGTCGCTTATATTATTAGCGCCGTGTTTTCTTAATCAATATTTTCATTACTGGACTGAGGAACTACTAAAAAAGGAAAGGAACTCAGTGTAACTGTCGCATGCTCAGAGTAAACTTTTTACTTCAATGATTAATGATATTAAATGTCGCAAAGATCTCACTACTCTTGAAAAGGAGGGACCTTTTGTGGGTGCGAATAAAAATTATAAAGTGGATCGTTATCTTAGCCTAACCAAAACGCCTATTAATTATATTGTGTCCTACAATATTACACAATGTTCAATGTGTTTAAGCAATTTTTGTATAGTAAAGCAGACGTCAATTATGTGTGGAATCAGTGGTTGAGCTAAGTACACACATTGAGTATTCATTTGTTTTCGGACAAAGCCTGCCGCGTGTGATTAATATTAAAAAGTTCATTCAACTTCTCTCATCATGAAAGATTAGCGAATTTCAGCAACATTATACATTCAAAGCCCATTGTTCTACTTTCACGAAAAAAAGATAGACGAAACAGTGAAGTAATGTATCATATTTATTATCTATGCGCTCTTTTTCACCTGCGCTATACAAATAATTCTTTACAAATATGAGAATCAGGTTTAATCGTTTTTATTGTAGGCGTAAATAATACTATTTCTATTGAAGTATGGATAAAAACATGTACAGTTGTACACATTGTCAAGCTGAAAGGAAGATAATAGGATGCAAGTTTATCGGAACAGTGAGCTGCGCAGCTGCAGCGCGTGATTAGTGCCAAGGGGAGGGGTCTTCTCTAAGATTGTACTTGTATTATGTTGCCGACAGTTGGCGGACAAAACCGCCAGTTTATGCAACACATGACGGGCTGAAGGTACTTCTTATATGGCATATATTAAAAACGTCCATTAACAATTGATTGTAATGGACTTTGATTGTAACCCAATGGTAATTTATGGACCAGCTATTTACTGTACACAATTAATACTTGATTGTAATTGAAATAACGCTATTTTGAATAATGCTACTGTTGCCTGTATTCTGTGCTAATCCAGTGTATCGAAGGCTTCTTTCTCGTAAAGTAATTTTCCTTTTATATAGTTCTGTTATCGATATTCTCGTTTGCATGAAGTTTTGTTGTTGTCTTAATCCGATTAATGTAAGAAACAGATGTTTCATTACAAAATAAATCCAAGTAACAAACTTACAATAGTTTAAAAATACAATGGATTGAAATTGCCCAAAACAGCATCTAATTTAGCATCGCTGGCCACTTGTGCTGAGGAAATTCGTCACATCCGGTCCCGGAGGCTTTCACGAGCGCCTTGAGGCACTAATTTCCGCTTAACAAAAGCGTACTCGACTCTTTTGTTGCTCAAATAATTGCGTTTTTCGACTCACTTCAAATCATTTGCCTTAATATTACATGAATCTGAGGGCAAGGCGTAAGCTGGCGACAACGAAGTGCATTACCAGGTCTCATAAGAACCTGGTAATGCACTTCACACATAATGGTTGTCAAAAAGGCACTTATCACCCTCTAATAAT
The DNA here is from genome assembly GCA_905332375.1 of Pieris macdunnoughi. Taxonomy (NCBI): domain Eukaryota; kingdom Metazoa; phylum Arthropoda; class Insecta; order Lepidoptera; family Pieridae; genus Pieris; species Pieris macdunnoughi. The sequence goes on from CAJOBZ010000058.1 coordinate 337,498, forward strand.
GTGTGTTGTAATGTAAATGCGTGTACATAAAACGTGGAAATAAAATAAATAAATCAGTGGCGTTACAACCTTTTTAGGTCTAGGCCTCAGATTTCTGTATCTGTTTCATGATCATTTGTCAATCTAATAGGCAAATAGGTGATCAGCCTCCTCTGTCTGAAACACGCTGTCCACTGTTTGGGTCGAAGGCAAGCCCGTTCTCACAATGTTTTCCTTCACCGTTCAAGCGAATGTTAAATACGCGCATAGAAAGAAAGCATCTATTGGTGGACAGCCGAAGATTGAAGCTACGACCTCAGGGATGAGAGTCGCACACTGAAGGCAACACTGCTCAACAAACGTGGAAATAGTGACCCTATTTTTTGATTTGCATCATGAGTTTCGGTGCTACCTTTAAAAACCGTGTCACGAAGTGCTCTGTTGTATGTTAAGCAAAGCCTGTTTTGAAGAATGTAAGTAAGTATTCAATAAAAGTATCTAATTTTTAAAAAGTATTAAGTTTGTTTTAATGTTGATACTACTCTAGTGTTTATAATTAATACTATATTTCTTTTTTTTTTACGTCGCATTTAATCAACGACATGTTTTATATAATATTAATACATTTTCGATAAATCTATTAAATAAATGTTGTATAAATCTAAATCAAAAGAATCAGCCTGCCTAGACTTTAATTAAAAGAATAGTCCATTGCTGTACATACATATTCTTAAAATGTTTTATTTAATGAAAATTTACTATATTTTATTTGAAATAAACCGTTATTATCACTATACCATAAAGGCTTACCATAATAATAATTCCCAATAGGCTTTATTCACCAACAATTACCTCGTAATGTTGGAGGGAGGTAATAATTAAAATTCCATTTGCGGCGAGAAACATCGAAATAAATTAACGAAACTACTGAATTGACCTGTTTTATCTCATTCCTTTCGCACGATTTACCTCATTAATGCGATAATAATACGGCTCCTTTTTAAGTACATCCGTATAAACAGAGAGAATATTATGGTGAGTAGGAACTTTCACAAACTCAGATTATCTAAGTATGTAACTAAATTGTGTAATTTGTATTGGTTATGTTAAATAAAACAAGATTAATAATGTAGGTGTATTGCGTTATAAATGTTTAATTTACTTTATAAACAAAAAAGGAACAACTAAATATTTCCTAAAATTCACGCTTGAAATAATAAGATAGTAATTCTATTTGTGAAAAACATCGCCGATTCTTCCACGTAAGTGAAGCAACGAGCAAAGGTAAGAAATAAATTGCGTTCCATTTCATTGATAGCGAAATATATTTTTGTACGAATAGCGAAACTAATTGATCGCAACACCTTCAAAGATTTCCTCGGGGGAGCCGTCAACAGGGCCATCGAGCGGAAATTAGAGAGTGAGGCTTCGCAGGAGTGCCTTCGTGTGAAGATCGCGATTGTTAGTTTACGGAACCAATTTATATAAGCAATATTTTTAGTAATTTTAAATGTAACAAATTAAATAACGCCGTTAAACATGAAATATAAATTTTATAATATTATTGTTAGTTTTGTAAATTATACGTTGTATTAATTCTACTGTAGCAGTTGAACAGAGAACCCTGAGGTCGTACGTTCAAGCACCAGCCACACTTGCTCATTGTTTTCCACAGCGAAGAAAACAATCGATTGTAAATCTAAGTATATGTCACAGAAGGCTTATCAAAGAAACAAACAAATAAATTGGTCAGCTTCGTGTTCCTTTGGAGCTCCCAAACTTTCGTAGCATTAATAGAAAACGGAAAATATTAGCATAGTATTTACATAGGAGATATTTTATATTTATAACTGAATGAACAATTAATGTAATCTGTGTTAGTAATATTTGGTTTGAAAAATTTGTTATTCCTCAATAATAGCAACATTTCAATTACTTTCATTTTTCAATACATTACGTACTAGTGAAGCTTCAGCGAGTTTTTTGCTCGAATATTAAAATTCAGATGGTTTTAAATATTGGCCATACTGATTGAAAGTACTTTTGAATAATTTATTATGTTTATGACAAGGCTTTTGATGCACGAGATTATTTAATTACATAAATAACTCGTGAAATTACTAAACCAAAATGGAAATCTAATATATAAAATTCTCGTGTCGCGGTGTTTGTAGTTAAACTCCTCCGAAACGGCTTGACCGATTCTTATGAAACTTTGTGTGCATATTGGGTATGTCTGAGAATCGGACAACATCTATTTTTCATCCCCCTAAATGTAAAGACTAGTCCACCCCTAAATTTTATTTTTTAATTTTTTTATGATACAACATTAAAAAATACATACAATACAAATATTTTTTATTATAAATGATATACATGGCAAAACGACGTATGCCGGATCAGCTAGTGTTATACATAAATCAAAATCAGTCAACTTTATTTTGATATTTATAATGGTATCCGTGGTATCAATTAAAAATACCTTTAAAATAACTACTGAGTACAAACAATGTGTGCAAAAGATATTTTTCCTTTGTGTTTTTATTTACTAATCAAATTAGAAGACCCCTTTCTTCTTAATATCGCAAAGAGAGCCCTAAATATTGGATAAACGAATTATACATTCTGTTTGCGTCCAGGAAAAATGTTGTGAATTTATTTTTGCTTATTCAAAACATTTAAAACTAGGATTCGCTTCAAAATTATTTTTTGCGTATTGTATTACTTTTTATTCCACCTTCCTTTTAATAAAAATTAACTTATACTCTTGTTAATAAAAACATTGGTACAAATTAATAAAATATAGAATTAAATAATTTTATTACTAAATAATACAAAGTTATTTTGGTACATATAATATTATATAGATTATATTTAGGAGTGTAATGCACAGTTTCACGAAAGTCAGCAAACTAATTAATGCTTCCGACGATAACTCATCATCAATCATAGACTATTGCTTGTCCTTTGTGGACACCACTTTGGTTAAGGCAAAGAAATATAACGAATATTTAACTTTAAATAAATTTGATAAAGTTATACAATATATAATATAAAAACATACAATACATAAATGGTGTAAGGGATTGGAATAATACATACGTCTGAGTTAATGTAACGTTAGTTTTTTCGTACCTGTATACTCCCTGTACCTACTTATGGCTGCCAAATCTGGGCACCTACAAACGCGAACTATTCAAAACTGAAAACTATGTTTGTGTATTGTATTGTTTAATTCGACAATGTAAAGATGACAATCACATGGAAGATCGCGTCATACGGTCAGGGTAGAGGAGAAGTGTTCCGAGATATCGTGAACTGGTTCTTCATTTGCATTAATAAAGAAAGTGAGGAAGGTCGTCAAGTAGATAGGTGGATGAGCAGCAGTAGCAGGTGGAACATATCAGGGTTGCCAGAACCGGCAACGTAAAGTATACTTTGTTTTATACTGTAGCGTCACCTAGATCCTAAGGCTACAATGACTGCGATCACGTCATACCTCGAAACGCGCTTACGAAGATTTTCCAGCGGCTTAGGGTTAAAACAACTTTACGACATTAGCTACTGGGGCCTTCGGGCCGGCCAGTCAGTGGTTCTCTCTTTAGGTCGGAGAAACTCTTCACCATACTTCCTCCTCAATACTCTGTAGTGGTTATTATAAATTTTTGAAACGCTCCGTCCATTGATGATAACTGCATTAAAATCCATGTCGTAGGTCAAAAGATCTAAGCGAACGGCAGGAAGCGACCTCGTTGTAATTCGTATTGAATTTACCGGCAGTGGATATCGGTTATTAATTAAGCGCAAATATTCAAATGTACTATTTCCCGTCAAGGAGTACGTACAGAACTAAACTGTTAGAAACATAACAAGCAGCAATCATTGGGGTTATGACAGCATAAAGTCGTAGCATAAAATTTGGGGAACAATAATGCCCCGGGGACGGCCCGGGTGCCGCGTGAAAGCGCTGTTATCCCGGATGACCGCTGGACCCCAATCTACTCCACGCTTGCCTTAAATTAGGAGCGATTGTGAGTAGCACTACACACATGCATTTACTTTTGTTATACTACATTATGATAATATGTTGTTGTACAAATTGACAGGATAATATATGATAGAACTTATCTTGATAAACAAAATTAGTTTATAAGACTTTATTGCTTTACAAGAATATTGTAAAACACTTAAAACCTTTTGTCTTCAGTCACCGTGACCACGCACGCTGTAAAGCACGTCGGAAAAATTTAAAATTATGTAAAATAATTGTAAATTAATAATAATACATAACTTCAATCCGGTAAAAAAGTGTTTTCTTTAAATGTGTAAAAGTTATGTCAATAAAAGACAATACAATTTAAGTGAAATTTTACTTATGCCAACTACTTATAACTTAAGGGCTACGGTAGTTTTCTGATTAGCATCACGCCTACGCTCCTGACGACCAGCTACGGCCGTAGCCGATCTGATATCCGATTATCAATTTTATTGTCAGTTAATTTGTACTCTGTATTGTATTAAACCATCCTTAAGGAAAACTAATTTAAACGCGCGAAATAAAACTAAATTTGTAAATTAATCTGACCAGCCTCAAAAGGTCATAATCCTGAAAATAGAAATGTTACTATAAGGGACACATAATACTTCAAAGCTCAACAATAATTGTAGAATATTTTGTGTTTAGATGTACATTATTTTAGAATTACGTATAATCGTTTCCATGTTTTAACAAATGAAAACAGGTAATGGAGTTCAATTATAATTTGGCTTGTACAACGCTACAACATACAAGCTAGAGAAGTTCTCTATTTGTAATTTGGGGGCTTGAAATCAAACTTTGAATATGTATTTGCGCAATAACGTGTTTAATCTCTCGAATGAATTGCGCTGCGCACGGCGAGCCAATTCGCAGAACCGCACCTGTGCCTACTAAACGGTGTTAGTGAACAAGCGCGGCCCCGTAAGCTTTCTTAGAGTAATAACAATATGATGGCTTACGAGAGGCTTGTTAGGAGCTTTTATGTAAAATAAGCTGCAGTTTATAAAAACCTTTAACGTTACCTAGAGTTTACGTGTGGCACACAAACATCCGAATTTAAATCGATGTATCAGTAGAGACAAAAACAGTGGTATATATCCACCAAGGGAGGGTCTGTGATAAGCAACCGTTTCGGCGAGGTCCTTTGGTGGAATTTATAGCCTTGCCGTGCTATTGACCTGAGAAATACGACGTACACTGACAAAAATTTACACTTGATTTAGAAATAAAGGACTCGATAACAGTATTTATTTTCACCGGAAATATCTTGTATGAACCATAACGTATGACACCGAGTAACTGAAGCAGTTTTTTATTTATTTTATTATCATATTTTATTTTTACGGCAATACTGTTATATCTACTAATTTACTCTAAAAATATTTTTCAATGAACAATAGTGATTTATAAACGATATTCAGTGATAGCTCAACATTTACCTTAACCTGTCTCTGAGTGATAAGTAAACTTCTTCCGTCACAACGTATTAAGAACTAATAAAGTGCAATTTTAACGTCCAAAAACTTTAGTGTATATCAAGCATTATTCCCAGATTAGGGTTCCCGGAGGAGCTCGCTTTATAGCATTGTCTAAACTAGCCGGCGATATTCCCAGCGACGCCGATTGCTGAAACTACGTATTGATTCCTGAACAACTTTACGATTACCAGTGGTATCATTTAACATTTAACTACATATCGCTTATAGGTTCCAATTTGAACTAAAAATTCGGACCGACTTATTGACAGTATCAATTTAATTGTATCCGAGACAAATATTGCATTGTTTTCAACAACTTCATTATAACTATTGCAGTCGTTACAAAAAGGCTTTGAAGTATTTAAAGTTATTTGCATGAAAAACTTCAATGCAATAATTTAAATGAATGTTCAATAAAAATGATAGTGTGTATGACGCAATCACCTTTCATTAAATGTTATTTCATTTCGACGAAGTCTCCTTTATTTAAAGCTAAAATTGCCTGTTTTTTAAATATTCTTTCTAACCTGAATTTGAATAACAGCAAAACTATTTTAGCGAGTTTGTCGTTGATTTTATTATTTGTCCTGCGTACACAACACGTAAACGAATTTAAAAGTTGGAAGTGTAAAATAAAATTTATGTTCATGTTAACACTACCTTTTTAAGCCACAATGTCCAAAGAGAACAGACTGGTCGTTTAATACAACAAAATATAATTAATTATACCCAGTTAAGTGGCACATAATATTTGAATGCAGTTTACCCGAAGGGGCAATAAATTGTTCAAAATTATACTTTTTTTTCTTCGGTGGTTAATTTCGAGCTTTCCTGTTGTTCAAAATGTCATGGTTAAGATGTAAGTAACTCCTTACTCTGGTTCATCTTCCTCTCTTACTCCGTCATATATAAAAAACTATTTTAACATATTTCTTTTAATTGGGGCCAATGCGGTATTTTCATAGTCATAACTAATAAAAAGTTAATAAGACTTTTTTATTTTTTTTTTTCCCCCCAAAAATAAAAAGGCCCATTGACCTTTTCTTTTTTTTGCTTTCATAACTCATCAAATAAATGAGATATCATCGTAAACACTTTGAATTAATTTAGTTTAACGAGCGCGACGCTATATTGGTAGTTTCGTCAATGACTCTCCTTGAAAATAATAAAGTAAAATTTAAACAAATTGTTATTGAAGTTTTTATTAATAGCCAATTTAGTTAAGGTAATTTTAGCAAGTTTATTAAAATTGAATTAAGATGTCAATAAACTCGTAGTCCAAACAAAAATTATTGTACCCCAAAGAACGGTTCGGTGGCCGTCGATACACAATTTATGATAAAATAATAAGTACCTGTTACGATGTATCCTTACCAAGAAGAAAGACACATTAGGATTTAGAGAAATTGTATTAGTTTGGGAACAAAGAGAGGTAAAACTGATACAGATACCTTGCCTCACAATAGTTCACAAAAAACGCACAAAACACTAACTATAAAATTATAAATTGAGAACGTAACTACCTAGGTAATACTCAAAATGTTTAGAAAATGAAAAACGGTTTAATGTAGAAAGTTGCCAACACTTTTATTGTTTTTCGAAGTAATCTCCATTCCTCTCTACACATCGTTGCATTCGATGGAACCACTGAGAAAAGCAGTGGGCCCATTCTTCCTTAGGTGTATCTTCTATGGCATTTTCGTACGCTTTCACCGCATCTTCAGGGTTCGTAAAGCGAATACTTCGAATTATATCTTTAGTTCTTGGGAATGAATGAAAGTCGCAGGGCGCCAGATCAGGACTGCTTGGCGGATGACTCATTATCTCGACCCTATCTGCCATAGTCAAATATTCAGCAGTCCGTATTGCAGAGTGGTGATGGAGGATCGTGCTGCGAGGGCGCTGCTGTCGAATTTTTTCCAAGACAACAGGCAAAAAGCGATTGACATACCAGTCTGCAGTAACTGTCCTTCCATCTTCTAGCACAACTGTCGCGAAATGACCTTTCCGACCAATGACTGAGGCAATCATATTTTTTCCTTAACTTTAAGGAAACACCCACTGAGCTGATTGTCTTTTGGTTTCGGGTTCGTAGCAATATATCCAGCTTTCCCCTCCAGTTGTTAACTTAGGCTGGGGCGGGGGCCGGGGGGCCGGGCGGGGGGGGGGGGGGGGGGGGGGGCCCCCCCTTTTTCCCCCCCCCCCCCTCTCCCCCCCCCTTTCCCCCCCCCCCCCGCCCCCCCCCCCCCCCCCCCTCTCTTTTTTTTTCCCCCCCCTCCCCCTCCCCCGGGTGTGCCCGGTTGTTTTTTTTTTGTTTTTTTTTTCTTTTTTTTTTTTTTTCTGGGGTTTTTTTTTTTTTTGTTTTGGTTTCGGGCCGGGTCGTTGTTTTTTTGGTGGTGGGGGGGTGGGGGGGGGGGGGGGGGGGGGGGTTTGTGTTTTTTCTTTTTTTCTTCCCCCCCTCCCCCCCCCTTTTCCCCCCCCTCCCCCCCCCCCCCCCCCCCCCCCCCCCCCCCCCCCCCCCCCCCCCCCCCCTTTTTTTTTTTTTTTTTTTTTTTTTTTTCGGGTCGGTTTCGTTCTTGTCTGTTGCCCCCCCTTTTTTTTTTTTTTTTTTTTTTTTCCTTTCTCCCCCCCCCCCCCCTCCCCCCCCCCCCCCCCTTCCCTTTGTGTGGGGGGGGGGGGGGGGGTTGTTTGGGGTTTTTTTCCTCTTTCCTTCCCCCCCCCCCCCCCCCCCCTCCCCCCGCGTCCCCTCTTCTTTCTTTTCTTTATTTTTCCTCTCTCTTTTCTTCTTTCCCCTTTTTCCCCCCCCGTCTTTTATACTCACCTTTGACGATGTTAAATACAGCATTTGAGTCACCGCCGTTAAACTTATCTAACATTTGGCGACACAATTCCATACGAAGGTGTTTCTGGTCGTCGGTTAAAAATATGGGGAATCCATCTGGTACAAAGCTTCCTGACACCTAAATGTTCGTGAAATATTTTTTAAAAAAAAAAAAAACAAAACCTCCCCCCCCCCCCCCCCCCCCCCCAAACCCCCCCCCCCCCCCCCCCCCCCCCCCCCCCCCCCCCCCCCCCCCAACCCCCCCCCCCCACGGGAAAAAAGACCCCCCCCCCCCCCCCCCCCCCCCCCCCCCCCCCCCCCCCACCCCCCAACACCCCCCCCCCCAGCGGGGCCCCCAAAAAAAGCACGGGCACCCCCCCCCCCCCCCCCCCCCCCCCGGGCGGGGGGGGGCCGGGGCCGGGCGCAACCCCCCCCCACAAAAGAACGGGGGGGGGGGGGGGGGGGGGGGGGGGGGGGGGGGGGGGCGGCCCCACAACGGGAAAACCAAAAAGAAAAAAAAAAAAGGGGGGAGGGAAAAAAAAAAAAAAAGGGGGAAAAAAAAAAACCCGGGGGGAAAGGGGGGCGCCCCAAGACACCCCCCAAGACCCCTTTTTTGTACTTGACTCATACCAATGCCTAGGCTTGCCCGTATCTGCTGATAGGTCACTCTCTTATTTTCCTCTATAATGCGTCGCACAGCACCACTGATGTTATCTTCAGTAGGTGCTGTTAAAGGACGTCCTTCACGCGGATCATCATTGAGATTGCTACGTCCACGCTTAAACTCGTCAAACCAATTGTAAATAGTGGCAAAAGATGGGGCTTCATTAAGAAATGATCCTATCATAGCTAGCCTATCCTATCCAGCCTATCATAGCTTTGTTATTGAGTAAGCCCACAACGAAAGTCATAATAAATCATTGACCGACAATTTTCACGCGTTAGGTTCATTTTCACGTGTAACAAGAGTTTTAGATTTGCCGCCAATTCCCTAAAACAAATGACAAATGAATGCAATATACATAGGTTACCAAAGAGTTCTAAAATTGAAATTCAAAAAAGTTTTCATTAGCAATGTTAATAAAATAGTAATAACAAATATAAATAACAAATGGGTTTAAATCAAAAAAAATATGCGTCTAACATAACCCGAGTAAAAGTAAGGCAAGCAATGACTGCTCAAAAAATGTGACGATCGGCCGACTAAAAATATTTTGGATCCCCCTTATCAAATTTTATTAACCTAAAACTATGTATTTCGAACAACTATATTTGATCTAAAAGTATTTTTGCAGTTCTGGCTAACCTTATTTTTTTTTCACAGTGGTTGTATGGAAGAGATCGCTCGAGAGCGATGAGGCCGCCAGTTGTCCTCCTTTTCATTTAATTATGTCAATTGTATCATGTTTCTGCAACGAAGTGTCAATAAATAAATAAACATCGTACAAAAATTTATAAAATAAAATCAAGTAAGACAGATATATTAAATCAAAACAAGTCTGGCAATAAAAAAAGATAACGGACAGGTCCTGAGGGAGACAGAGAGGCTTTGGCAGGAGCATCATAATGGAGCCTTGAATCTTTGACGTGACGCCTATTCACAAATTTAATAAACAAAATAAAACGCAAAATACCGTGCACGCATATTTCATCTTTAAATTCTATTTTCTCTATTGTGCGTTCTCAACACTGGAAGTGATTTGTGAAGTGGTTGAACTTGCATCGTAGTACTTTAGGTACACTATATCCGTCATATACTCGTATACCATAGGTGCTGCTTATTACATAATAAAGTAATAACTATTTAAATTATGGAGATCATGACTACATTCAGATTCCGCAAGAGGCGTAGTATGACACGTACGTGGGCCTTTTGACTTTACAGCTGGTGTTTTAACTGGTTAAATAAAATCAACTGAAAAACATAAAAAAATATTCACTTTAAACCGAGTGTTGAAAGTCAAATAAAACCTGATAGCTTGTTTTTTCAGACACTTAGTATAACTGAAGCTCGAAGTTGCTCAAATTTCCCGTTTGTTGTTTATTTACGCGAAAACTTTTTAACTGCGTAAAATAACAATCTTCTTTCGGCCTATTTGATTTGTTGAATTATTGAAACTTTTCTCGGGCCCACTCAATTGTTAGTAATATGAGTTTTTCTACGTAATCTCGATCGTAATTACTTTCAATGTGAATATAAGACTTATTTTAATTATTAAGTAGTAAACGCACATACATTTTAATTAAAAGATATGAAAAATATTTTAAGGTTACCGAAGGATTTCCATTTTATCCTTATCGTAATACCGAGGCATCATATAAAAGGGGCGACCAAAAATCAAGGCCAATGTAAGTATAATACATAGCCAGTTCAATAAGGATTTAAAAAGTGGCTCGCCCCTAAATCCGAGTGGATGTGGGTAAATTCAAACAAATGAGGGGTGGGTGTTACTTACGACGTATTTATTCTTATATATCGGCTTCACTTCGCGTTAAAGAGAGACTTTACGGTCTTTTTACTAATGTTGTAACGTTATAGCCACGTTATTGCTGTTTTAGACCGGCCAACTGTACTGCCCAGATGAAATAAAAAGGAATCTTTCTGGTGTATTATACTTTGAGGTGTGAGAAGAGTATATTTATTTGGGTCTATAAAAGTCTTCGTAATGTTCCCCATTATAAAGATATTTACAACAGGTTGTGCAAAATAACCGCGTCTACCTGAAAACCGACAAGCTGACATCTCAAAATAGAGCAAGAGCTCGTCAGGTATCCAGAGCCACCCGGAAGTCAGTTAATATTTGCCTAATGCCCCTGATGGGTGGATGCACTCGATTACAGCCAGGAAATAGACTCCGCTGTCCCTACAGTACTAACGAGAACTCAATTTTGTCCACTCAAAATTAAGGATTAGATTGAATTGGGCACTGATTAAGCTGTGCTTAATGAACTTTATTTAATATTTGTTACAAAGTTTACACGTACCATTACGTAAGTTGAATAAATAACAACAAAAAACTTTTGCAGAAATATCTTTGGAATGTTTCTATCGTCTGGCTTTAAATGGACGTAAAGTACAAAATTTGATTTGCCAAAGTGCTAAAACACAGTACCTACAATAGTTGTATATTATGGCGTGAACGTATTTTTGTAGAAAATGAGTTTCATCTACTATCATGTTAAAATTTTTACCAAAGTGAAGGCTACTTTTAATAAATTTGCCAAATATAATAACATGTAGATAATAAAGCTTCATGAGTTCATGCCCAGTTTTTCATTTAAAAAATCTGTTTTAAACGGATAAACGCTTGCGAAGAGCAAATTATTCTTGATTACATTATGAATTCAGATTACTTTTATGTTTTCTCTCGCATCATCAGAACGGCGCTTTAATCATAATTCATTTCATACAAAAACTTATGTGCACTTTGCATTCCAGATACTGCATCGGGAAAATTGTAACTCATTTTTATATTGCTAAATATAAAAACTGGGATTTCTGAAAAGTCTAGCCGTCTCTAGGAGTTTTAACCAGCTGGGTTATTTCTAAAAATTAAACACCAATACTATCCTACAACCCATAAAACTAAAAATGAAACCATTGAAACGTGTACCTTGGAGAAATCAGGTTGAAACATTCCCGGAAAATTGAGAATTTTATGAATTTTTCACCGGGAAAGGGTTAGTGGCCTGTGAGGATGCAATCGTGAATGTGGTTGGCTAAATATTTAACTACATTCCCTCGTCCTTTTACCGCCGACAGATGGTTATATATACAATATGTACAACAAAGCATAGTTTCACTTATAAATAATGAAATAAACGTCATATTCGCAAAATTTTAAGAGACACTTTGGCGAATTTACAAACTCGTCAGTAAAAATGCTATCGCGTCAATATTCTGGTCGTGATGGATATCCTGATACAATTTGATACAACCCCTTATAACCTTGTCATTTGACGTAGCTCCTCCCACGCACTTAGCAATTGAGCCTACGGGTAATATTAGTATATAGTATGGCAGGTCAATAAACCTTGTGTCAAAAAGACTCGCATATCATATATTATATTTTTGCTCAAGTCGGGTGTCTCCTTTGCTTAGTATTAAATAACAACTGAGTGTAAATGAAATCAACGATGAACTTAGGAAAACTTATAAAAATCAAAGTGATTTTTTTATCTGAACTAACGATACAAACTACCCGTGAAAGAATGAATACCTTTGAGTGGCAACTCATTTTAATATAGAATCTAATTCGATCCAGACTGAATCTTATTATCTCGAACGGACTAACTTTCAGATTTATTAACCTCGCAAAATTTATGATAAGGATATTTCCACAAAACCAATAGACTTTTTAACGTATGAAACGACAAAGAGCCAACGCAAAGCAAAGTCATTAATTCTTTTCAGAAGAAATTAAAACCCGATACGACACAAATTCTCCCCCATACCTCACTCGCTTAACCAACATATCGCATTGGCCTTATGTTACTTCGATTTTTATTGCTGTTTAATAAAGTTCAAAATCGATTGTTAGAATAACGACACATATGACTCTTTTCAGGGTAGTAGGACTTTTCAATTTAATTTGCCGAACACTTCTTATCTTTTTTCTTAGCATTTATCTCCATTTCATTACATTAAACTGTAATGTTTTTCCACCGTTATTTGTGGACATAGTTACCCTCTTAACTTATTTTCCTCTACTCTATATTGCTTTTGTCACGTATGTATTTAATCTTGTAACTTTATTGAACGAACGATTATTAAATACGAAACCTTGTATCATTGCGATAGTTGAAAACCAAATATTAGAAAACAGAATCGGCATTTTATAAATACTAACTTGAATCCCGTAGATATTGTATCACTTGGCATCACTAACGACACCTAAGAATCATTTTATGCCAGAATTTTTCAAGTGATTTTCCGCCAACTCTGGCCCCCAGCCAACCCCCCATTTACCTTAACTATTTCCTAAAGCGCAAGTTACATTGCAAACAGCCTATCTCTTAACAAAATCTTCGGTTCTATGCAAAACTTTTTCCACGCCACATTTAGTTGTATTGCCCTGGAATACATTGCTGGGCCAAATTGAACTTTACTTCGTAGTCATAAGGTTAATTTTTAATTAATTGGACGCGCGTAATGTAATAAAATTTGTCTAGTATGCAACATTTGCCTCGTCACTCCCGAGGGACGGTGAAATGCGTTGCTGAAGTATAAATGTGGAGATTTTTTGTAGAATAACCGGAAAGGGTACTTTTATGACTCGATTAGGCTAAATTATATGCTTGACTATTTTTATTGCGTCAATTTATTGGCTGTTTATATCCCCTCGAGCTCAAAGATGTGGAAGATATTGAGCCGATGGTTAACGATAGGGTAATTGTTTGAATAATAATAAATAATGTAGATGAACCCAACCAAATATTATATTACAAAAGTATTCAACTGTGCACTTAATGTAGTCATTCCTTTGCTTTTACGGAACTCCCGTTCATATAATTTTAGTAAACAATTATTTTAAGTTCTACAATGAAACAATTAACCAAACTAGTTGCAAATAAGATTAAAAAGCAACTAAGAGAGCAATGTCTGGCCAAATACCGCTGGCAGCCGAGAGCCAGCGGACGCGCCAAAATGGATTCCATTCAGACCACAACATCTCTCTGCTCCGTCACAGTTCAGGCCAGTGGTTTCTATTGCAAATTTGAGACTAAAGTATAGAAAATGTTATTTTATGGTAGAAATAACCATTGAAAAATTTAGAGCTCCCCACGGTATTAATGGGTCCTTTAACCTTTCTCGCGTAAAAAAATGTATTCTGCTCTCCGTTCATGATGTGTCTAACTATTTCTACCAATCAGTTTATAATCTATCCTCCATTTTACTGAATCTATTTAACGTTAAACTACATGTTTTGCTTGATATATAAATGATATCATATCAAGTGACATAAATAGTAAATACAATTCATTTGAATTAAGCTTTTCCCTACTTACGTGAATAGGCTAATAAAATCCACTGACATTCGATTCCTTAATAGTCTTCCGGTAGCTCAAAATACCATAATCAGACTGATTGTGCAATCACTGAATAATTGATTGTACCAACGAATAAATGTTCAGGAATTACCCATGTGGAGATATCGCTTAGCCTGTGTGCACACACGCATTTAGTAATATTTTTTTATGGTGATTGTGGCAAAACCAAAAAAAAATTATAATAGTTATCATAGAAAATTAATATATCAACAACATTTTATGTTCAACACAGCATGTGCTTCACAAATAACTTACTACATATTTGCAACGTTACATGAACCTATATAATATAGTGATTGCTAGTTTCATCAAAGTTCCCTACATATATCACGCAATCTCTAAATAACATTGAGTGTAATCTCCAATCAGGCCACAGCCTTAAATTTCCGGCTACGCTTAAGCGACAAGCAATAGGGTGTCAACGATTGCAAATGGCTGGCTTATCTTTCCAATTTAAATACATTTGAATAACGCTCATCGTATCGGAGAAGGATTTTTACACTTATTGGCGAATATTTGGTTTCACCTCTCTGCAAACTGCGTTAGAAATTCATTTGGGGTTTCTTTATTTTTCTATCGCATGTATGAAATTGTCTACTGTTGTAAAGTCTAATTTATTTTTGAAAATGTTTGAAATGTGCCGTGTTATGTGTGTGCATACAAACAATTCATTAAATGAGGTTGGAATCGTACCTTTGTGCTGTATTTAAATACTATAAATTTGTATTATAATAATAGTAGAGATCAACATTAGAATGAAATGTTGTAAAGTTGTGCAGTAAATTGCACAGATAAGCTCGTGGGAAGTTCGCGGATCTCTTATATTGGACACTAAAATTTATTCGATCGCAATTCCTGAAGACAAACTTTGTTGCTTTAACACTTTTAGAGGATATTATAAAGTATATGGTTGCAATTTCGTTCGTAAATACTACAATCGTTGTTCAAATATATAGATATAGATAATAGATAGAACTTTCTGGCGCTTTGAATAGTTTGATTTAGTTTATTTTTATACTGAAATGAGTAGACTAGACGAATGACCACAAAAAAAAGAAATACCATACATACATACCCATAATATGTATTGAGTAGGTCATCTCAGACATTTTATAATCTAACAATTTTGACCTTGCTCTCTCAGCAAACAGTTATTGCCTTAAAACAAAACAGTATATGAATCGTGAGTTAATAATTGCGTCACGAGGACAATGGCGACCCTTCTCACTCGCTTCCCTTTTTTAATCCGAAACTTATGACCGTGTGAATACAACGAGGGTTAATGTCGTATTTTATTGAACCCGTTTTGTTTCTGAACGCTGATTTCACTCGCATCGCCACAGAGGGCGATTCTAAGTTCTAACAAGTGTCTTAACATACAAAACCTTTACAAGTTTTTTTTTTCAAATCTAAATGTGGGTATATTCGAATAAAGTAATAACGAAGCAAAGAAAAAGCCAATCAAAATATGTTATCAGTCGGTTCTCTCAAAACGTCGCAAAGTTTTAAAATAAATATAAGGATGACACGAACCGTAAAATTTTTGTTTGTTCTTACAGTCGAGAGCAACTTTATTATTTTAATTGAAATTTAATTAAAGGGGCCTCCCGCGGTTTCTGGAAACTGCGAAGAACGCTATTTTCTTTGAAACTTGATAATTGCTTCGTAAAAGATTCCTATGTTTCGTACGACGTTTAACATTTTAATTTCAATACCCTTACAAATTTTCCACTACGTGAAAATTTAATTTACGGTAATTCAACTAACAGTCATTACTTTGTGTTGATGCATGAAAATCTATTCAATATAGATTGCAAAAAAATAAACAATATCAACATATACATTGTACACAAAACCGGAAGATGTCAATCTTTGAAGTGATTCATCAAGTGGAGTGAGTGGCTCATCAAATGAAACGTACAGTAATAACGTCCCTAATTGACACGAGAATGAATGTTTGTAGCGTCTGTTCGCATATTCATTGCCTCCGGAGCTACCCTTGCAAGGTTACAGTCTCATATTTACGAATTCTTGAGTCTAACCGTAT
This sequence comes from Pieris macdunnoughi, assembly GCA_905332375.1. NCBI lineage: Eukaryota > Metazoa > Arthropoda > Insecta > Lepidoptera > Pieridae > Pieris > Pieris macdunnoughi. Next base: position 353,913 of record CAJOBZ010000058.1, read on the forward strand.
CATGATAGAAAAGTAAGATTATTGAAATGGAAGGTTTATTTAGGGTGCTCACTAACGAGCAGTTGAAGCCACTTCGCTTTTTTTTATAGCAATTTTTGTTTGTGTTATCGCTTTAAAATCATTTAATGATAATCCTACCGTGATGTAGCTCTATACAGGCTTTATAAAAACATTTGTTTAATTGTCTTTGGCAACAATCATTAAAAGCACGTCTAAACGCTTAGGCGAACGACAACAAATACTGAGAAATATTCATAGATTTCGAAACACTGCAGTGTTTAAAAAATAAAAGAGAGACAATCGAGTCTCGCAAAACAAAACGTATTCCTCGACAAACGTTTGAAAATATTCGCAAACAAGTCGAGCAAGATAGACTAGAACTATTTAAACAAACATGCACTTTATATTTATATGTGCTTTCGTTTCATATTTTCTGTACTTAGATTATTATTGAGATTTGAGTAATTACTAAAAGTAGGCGTATAATATAATAATTACAATATGTACATTAAACGCTTATTCAAACGTTGTAAACGCAGAAACTTTGTAGTAATAATCTGTATTATGCCTTTGTACCAAATAACTCAGCATCTTATTGATAATATAATATACGCGAACAAAGGCATATCTTAATATTTACCTAGCAAAAAAGGTAATACTGGATTCAAAAATTTTGAAGTAAGCGTTTTTCTTGTAGGTATAGTTTTATTAATGGCTTTGCGCAATTAACACTTGCTCCCATGTAGAAGTTAAACATGTTGAGGAAGCTGTGTTTGGCTCCAATTAAATTAAAAACATGATCGGTTTCTATTAAGAAAAGTGCCATATCTTTTGCCTGAATTCCCCTGTAACATTCACAATTTATTCGTAACACCTTCCATTGAAGCTTTCTATTAGAGATACAATACAATATTCATACAAGTATAGAGACAAATCACGGCAGAGCCAATATCTTTATGTCAACCGTGAAATCGCTTACAGAACCAAATACAACTATGCGATTGAGTATCAGGGGAGGCCAACTGTTGGCAATATGTAAAATTCTACTGACTGCTATGAATCAAAGATCATTCATATATAGTGACGTTGAATTGCTCTATATCTGCCCCGATATAAAAAGTCAATCTGAATTTTTTTTTATTAGAAAAAGCATTTGAACAATATCTTCTAGTTTAAATAACTTACGTAATGTACTACAAGTACAAGTACTAATGTTGCTCGACTAAACTTAGTAATTTTTTATTACTTGCATGTGGTTAGAACTAAAATGTTGAGGACGTCTGTAATAGTCGATCGACACCGGTATCGAACCCGAACTATGGGCACGTCAAAAAGCAATAACTGCACTAACGCGTAATCACTCTGCGCCGCCATCCGGAACAAAAGCGGACTTCGATGTGCTGCTGCGATCCATAGGGATTTTATTTTGGCGGGATATGTTGCACTTTAAGGTACTCGGCGCTAGATTGAGCCCCTTATGATATAATATATCTGTTTCTTTACATAATTAATTAATAGAACAATAAAAAATACTTACTTATAATTAACTCAGTTTTAAAGTACTTAATGATTTACTCCGTATCCTTTTTAAAGACTCCAAAGACACTTTTTATTTAATTTAAAAGCTGCTTGAGTAGGACAGTCAAAGCGTTGTGGTCGTCGCGTCGCTCCAAATTTCTTAACATAAATATTTCTTTGAACGCGGCGATGCTATTTTATCTAATTTGTAATAATATCTTCTATTAAAAATACTGAAGTATTTCAAAACTGAGTGTAACCCTACATTGAGCGAACACACAGTCGCTAGATAGATTCAAACAATGAAATGAAATGTTCACGATATGTCTGCGCCGGCGGTGGACTGCAGCTCCGTATCATGATATTATTCACCACTAACATTCACTATGTAATAATATTATTTATATATTAGCTACATTTCGTATAAGACATGCAATGTGTTTAAGATGTTCTGTCAAGCCTCTCAAAATGGCCGTCAAGGATCGATCTAGGCATTCTGCCTAAGGGAAACCCCTTTCATGAAACTGGTAATGCTGGCCGACTGAGGTTTAATGTAAGAGAATTAATAATTCGGTTGAGTCCTCAGAACGTACACGCTGAATATTTCATAATAATTTATTATAATGATTGAGAATAAAATTATAAACCGGTTTATTAAATATAACTTCGGTAACGTTTCTCTATTACCTACACATGTAATGTTTTTTAAATGACAAAAGCAAATGTATTGATCAGTAGAGAAACCTACGCGAATGGATTTTTTTTAAGTCTTTGAAAGAAATGAATCAGGTTGATTTTGTGTCAGAACGTTCGAAGTGGGCTAGAGTAAAGAGGTTTGGACAAACAGAGAGCTATCGAATTTGCTTGAACAAACTCACGTAGCCGACATGTAGTGACACAATACTTACCGTGTCTCGTAGGATCTCTTTGCGTAAGCTTTTAACGTATAAACAGCCTGAATTTTGATATCGCGAACGAAATACACATGTTCTAGGTTTCACTAAGGTGAGTTTAATCTAATTAACAAATCACACTTCAAATTTGACTATCAAAATTAAATAATTACTATTTATTGTAAAAAAAGAGCAGTGTTGGCCAAGTGGCTTCAGCGTACGACTCTCATATGAGGTAGTAGGTTCGATACCCGGCTGTGCACCAATGGGCTTTCTTTCTATGTGCGCATTTAATATTCGGTCGAACGGTGAAGGAAACATCGTGAGGAAACCGACATGTCTTAGACCCAAAAAGTCGACGGCGTGTGTCAGGCACTGGAAGCTGATCACCTACTTGCCTATAAGATTGACAAATGATCATGAAACAGATTCAGAAATCTGAGGCCCAGACCTAAAAAAGGTTGTGGTGCCACTGATTTTTTTTTTTTAGTAAACTCTTGTGATTATGCACTAATAGTACTACAATGTAGCTACGATGCCCAATTCTAGTATATATATTTCCTTTAAGAAAAAACAAATGTGAGCTGCAACTGTTCGATATAATAATATTATCACATATATTAGAACGCTCGCCATCTTACTAGAACCAAGAACTTGTAGGATGTTAACATATCAGACAGTTCCCTCCACGTCAGCCAACTTACTTCTATATTTACCAAGCATACGTTCGTCCATGGAGAAGGCACTGACAATCTATTATTTATGCCATATCTTGTCTCGCATTATAATATTGCTTTAAAACTGTTAAAAAGTTTAAAAAAAAATTGCATCCTTCAGTGTTCGACTCATTATAAACGAAAGTTTGAATTTATTACCCCTATGTGTATACTGTATATTCCTTCGTTGCAAAATAAATATAGTAATTATATTACGTTGCTGATGATAGTAATTACGTTATGTTACGTATTTTGTAAATTAACGTGTTATTGAACAAATTGAATTATACATTATAATTTCATCTGCGCAGAATTTGTAATGAAAACATACGTAAGGTTTCATTAAGCTTAATTTTTAATATTCAATTCGACAATATAATTTTTTAATGCCTGCATACTTCAAGTATTGAGTATGCAAGTAATTTCATTTACACTTTACTCTGTTCAAACCATCCTCTGAGTATAGAGTACTCATCCAAAGTTCGCGACTCGCGTAATCTCGGCCAAGTAGATCGGTAAGTGAATAGTTGTGGACTAAGTTGTTACTAAGTCCAGAGTAAACCAGGCCGCGACAACTTTGCCCTCAGGCTTCGACCGCAGTGAGCGTCATTATGTGCTCACCAATCATGCATCGGGTCATTGAACTTATCACAACTACTGTCGGAAGTTCTAGACTTCACTTTGAAAACAAATAGACGCACTGAATTCTAATACACGCTCCGCTCATAGAAGCGCTACTAAGCTATCTATGGACTTTATTAATGCCAAGTTTATGATACTGTTACCTATTTTAACTACGTAATATATTAGTCTCACAATAACCAAATGTTATGCTACGCCTGTGAATAGAGTAGTATATTTGATTAAATATAGGAAAACAATGCAGCGGTTTCATCAAGAAGTGCATATAGCGGAGGCAAAGAACCCAATCAATACCGTTCTGTTTCAATGGAATCGGTTTCAATCATCAAAACAATCGAATGCGAATCGTGGAGCAGCTTCGGTGCACACATGACGCGTTTCGCCAAACAAATGGAAAACTAATCTCTCTTTGCAATGAGCCTCTACGCACTGTACTATACAATACATCAATCTTTGAGTGTAATTTTCCTAATAATCATATAGTAGGTTTTACGTTTCCTTTATTACATTTACTCATATCTAGGCGGATCTAGTTAAGGGTTTTTTGGACTGCAGCCCAAGGCCCCGTGGATGCAAAGGGCCCCCAGTCCCCACTGTTAATGACAGGAGATATTTTAAATTTATAAATATAACTAAAAAATCGATTATATAATTGGATTTTATAAATAGAAAATATTAAGTTTAAGTTCAAGAAATATGTTGACGTTAGGCTTGTGGCCAAAATTGCAAAATAATGATTTTATTAATAATCATCCTCTCAAATGAAATGACTGACTTTCAAAATAAAGATCCTAAAAATATATATTCAGCTTCAATAAAGAAATACAAAGAACATTTTCAAATAGGTATTTTATGAAGAAAATGAAAAATTATTACGATGCTGTTTTAGGTGAAAGATGTGTATCATTCATTAAAATTAGTTGTGTATGACGGTTCACATTTATTTAATATTCTACAAGACTTTTTAGAAACAATTATTGTACTACTACTGTATAATTGTAGGGGACAAACTTATGAAAACGCTGCTAATATCCGAGTCACTACAATGGTGAACAAGCACTACTTAAACAAATATATAAATCCGTGGATTATGAGCCATGTGCTGCGCATTCCCTTAACCTAGTTGGTGGAGAGACAATCTGTTAAGGTTGTTTTCTTTTCTTCCCACTGGTGGCAACTGTTAAATCATGAAACAAAACAAAAATTTACGTTAAAAAGTTTAAGTCAGACCAGATTGTCTTGTCACTATGATGATTAAAAAATAATTATAACATTATGAAATTTTGTGTTTGGTTTAGATATTTGTGAGGCACAGTTAATTGTGACAGATGACTTAGGCGAACATTTAGTGTGAGTGCATTCAAATAAAATCTTACTAAGTCAGTCTTCACTCTCAGTGAAATATTTATAACATTATGAAATTTTGATAAAATTAGTTGAGTAATTGGGTAATAGCCCAGGGCCCTACAACTTCGAGATCCGCCTATGAGTATAACATTTCCTAATTATAAATATTGGAACACTAAAAGTTGTGCCCTAGTTTACATACTCATGCCTAGTTTTTGTTTACATTATATACTCATCTTATATATTAATCATATGGAACAAAAGATTTAAAAATTTAAAACAAGATTTTTTTTCTATTTAAAAGTATACATTTTTTATTTTACGTTAACACAGTGACTATAAATCATTCTATAGCAGTGGAAATAGCCGTGGGTGTTACATACAATGCAAATTACAGCTAATTAACATAACATAATCCTAAATACATTTAGTTTGGCAATCTCAGCTAAATTGTTACTCTTCTTCCCTTTTAAACGAAAATCTAATTTGGTTGTGATTGCGTAATGCATAATGATTACCTTTGCATTGTCAACATTCGGATGCGTTAAGTAGAAGTAGGTAGATGCCACACGTCAAGGTATACCATGAGAACAGACTGCGAGTGGCCTTAATTTGAATAACAAAGACGCGGCATGCGACTGAATAATTGCTTGCCGGAATTAGCTCGCGCTTTGACACACTACATGAGCAACATACTTTATAATATAGTTTCAATATATTTTATTATTTATTTCATATTTATTAAGCGATAGTTTGGGAATAAAATTTAATATAACTATAAAAATAAAGTATAATATGAGACTCCAATTTAAATTAGTGTTTTAAAAAGCCAATCAGTTAAAATAAGCAAGCTTTTATTTGTTATTTTAGTCTTTGTTAAATTTTAAATGTTTTCTAATAAAAAATCATAGTCTTATACAATGCTAAATCAGATAGAACAAATATTATTAAATATTATATTAAATTAAATGAATACCCTTAAATTTTACAGGGAGAGCTCTCGAGATTTGAGAGAATAACAAGATTTAAAAATCGTCACGAAAATGAGTGGAATAATAATTTTTATCTGTCGATACACGTTTAGAATAGGCGAGCGGTAATGAAAGAATTGTCGGGGAGGTATTAAGCAGGCGAGTCGCCTCTTCGGCACGTAAGGCCCTTCCATTTGTTTTCATTTCCTTTTAACGTCAGATATTTAATTTATAAAATAGATTTTTATTTTGGAAATCACGTTCGACATTTCGTTAAATGTCAAAGATAAATTTGAACAGTCTGCTTTATTTGTAGCGTTATTACAAAGAGATTTTGTCTGCAATTTAGGTTTGATAAATAGCATACATCTATTTCTATTACAACAATATACATTGTATAATCTGCATTAATGGACATATTACCCTGGATCAATCAGAGCTTTGTGATGCAGAAATTACGACCAATAATTAACGTTAAATTAGTTGAATAATATACTCTATACATAGTGAATAAAATATTTTCGTATAATAATATAATTCGTATTTATTTAATCTATGAGTACCTAATGGTCTCTCAACTCGCTCTGTTATTTCAGTAGAAAAATATCAGAAGTGTTAAAAATAGCAACATTTTGTTAAGCGTAAAAATCAGTACAAATAAAAAGTAAATCTATTAAGTTGGCTACTATTACGAGCAAAATTATACAACTACTCAGAGAACGTTTCCGTTCGAATAACTGAAATTGGATTAAAACTTTGAAACTTTTTATTCGGAATTAAATTGAAAACTTCATCTTTCTATAACAAAAGCGTCTAGAGCTCTCACAATTTATATCTGAGATAATTCAATTTGCTAATTGTTTGATCTTGTGGGAAAAGACATTTATCAATTTCTTGTACGGTTCGACCGTTAACTTTGACTGTGCTGCGGACAAAACGCGCTAACTGGATTTATGGGACATGTTAAAATATGGTTCTGGAGTAGGTGAGCTGGCTTAGCTTATGGAGATTGTGATACCTCGATGGCATCCATGAAGGTACCATTGACACTTGAGAGGGACTTTTAAAATATTATGCTTACATAAATATACATATTTCCATTATATAAATTAAATTAAATTGTCTTTTTATTTGAAATGAAGTTTATTTCAAGATTGTTTTCAAAACGCCTCTTTTTCAAAATCATCCTCAACAGATCCACTTATAAAATTTAATTTTCTCGCGTCTCCCAACTGGACGTACCTTCGCGTAATCAAATTGTACTTACATTTTGACACTGACTGATTTATATCCGGAGTTTGGGGATGTAACTTTATCCTCATTACTATACATTTTTAGAATACATTGAATTTGATTGAAAATATTTAAACTTATTATAATTACTAAACACTTACGAATTGTTAAAGTAACTAAATTTTTAAATTCGGAACTAAACAATAAACTAGACAGCCAGAAACTAATTTGGCTAGCTAATGAGCAGACAGAAAACTAGTAAACTTCACAATGGACCGAACTTTGAGGCTTTAAATTTACTTTTTTAATTAAAAACTGCTCGTTTCATTACTAAAACTTAAACTAACTTTATAATTTGAATAAAGCCCTTAAAATACCGAAGCGAGCTAAGTAAAGCATAAATTACGTGCTCTGTAAAAACATATTAAGACAACGTTCAGGTGAAGAGTAATTAAGAGGAGATCTCGAGAGGGACAGGACAGGAGGGCCTTAAGAGCTCATTCACTGAAATTACGCAAGGAACTGTGTCTAAGACGTAGGCTTTAACATTCTGATCACAAGTTATACGCCGTAGCGATCTGACTCTTTATCGAAATACAATAATGTCTTTGGTTTTTCTCTCCAATACTCTTAAATTGATGATTTTATTCTAGACCATGGACTAAAATAATGGCGTTACTGTAACCCTAATAAATTAATAAAAGGTAGGAATTGTATGAACCCTTGCCTTTATGGTAAAATAATGGCTCGGTGATCGTGCTTTTGAATTAATTGTATTTAATTAATAATAAAGGTGAGTTTAGTCTAAAAACAATCTCTTTATACGGCTTCACCGCTGACTTGTGGTGGAGCGAGACAAATAAAGTCTTAAGCTCTCCACCCGTCCACCAAGTGTTTATATAATCTTCGTTGTTTCTACAGAAATGTGATTTAACCAGTTCTAACTGGTTAAGAATCTTAGCATAAGTCCTTAAGCGTAGTAATCTAATAATAATTTAAATAGTATTATCGATTTAACCTAAGTGAATAGATATACCTATATTTGCCAATATTATAATGCTAAACGGATTGTTTCTTAGTTTGTAAAAATAATCTCAACAATAAATCTAAAGAATAATTTGTCTTAGGACGTTTTTGGTCTCATTCTTGACTTCAACGCATGAAATATTAAATGCGACCCGTTGGTCTTGATTTAATTATCTGTTTGCTCACGTATTGATATTGTATAAGAACAGTATATTTTCTTCTGCTTCTTCTGCCGAGGAAAAAGGAACCTTCGTCGTCTGATGTTGTCTAATATTTACGTTTCATTCCTACACTCGTATCAAGCAGAGATAATTTATTACCGCGCGAACTTCAATTTTATTCCTTTTTAAGAACACACGACGCAGACAAATATTATAATCTATATCTAAAGAAGTAAGTATTATCACTATTTATTGAACACCCCTAGTAGATAAACAATGAATATTGATATTTCCCGTCTAAACAAGCAGTATCATATATATGTTTTGCAATTAAATAATAAGTCAGTGAATCCGTGAGGTATTAAACTGTATCTCTGAATAATAGTATAAAGTATCCAGCCACGTGCCAGTACTAGCACAAAGTAAGTGGTTCTTGAGAGAAATCAGAAAAAAATTGTGTCACAAAAAGTTAAATTAATCGGAGCGTTCTCACTTTGGCGAAAGTTTTAATAAAAATGTTTGCCAACACACAAACACCAATACAAATGAAATGAATACAAGTAAATAATGGAAGTATAAATGTGTTGCTGCCTTTTGAATTATTTCTTAATGTTTTGCTTTTGAATTTCTGAAATTGTTATTGGACGCAAAGATTTTTTTTATAAAGTTACCTATATTAAGATAAATATTAATAATTAAACAATTAATCAGTAAAGAAAGCACTCGTCTAGAACAAGGCATATGTATTATCCGTTCTTTGGTTTCTTTGGTTCTTTTATTTGGTTATTCGAAAGATAAGTGTCCTTTAAAATTAAAGACATTTTCCAGTCGTTGGCTTGAGTAATAACAAATTCCATCTTATATCAAGATGACTACAAGCCGTACTCAATAAATTAGTCTGTAAGTGGATCAAAGGCTTACTGGGAAACTAATTGAACTTAACAGGCTAAGGGAAATGACCTTAGAATATACATTCTAAGCTAATAATTAAGAACCCTCTCGTACAAATATACCAAGTGGATACAGATATTTAAATTTGTTTTTATGTTCAGGAGGGAGACCTTTAACAAATGGGGTCTATGCTACAAGATACGAAACAATAAAAATAACAATAATTAACCTAGACTGATGTATGTAATAACAAAACTAAAACCCATGTGATAATATGTAAATTTTACTGTAGATAGTACGGAATTAAAGTGGAATTATTATTAATATTATTAAAGTGAAACTTTTATTACATCGTCTCAAACTTTTTCGTCTGTGTGTTGCATGTCGCGTGACGGTCGGCCGCGGAGTAGGGATAAAGTGAAAGGCGCTCGTCATAGCAGCCAAGGCCAATATGGCGGCGCCTATAGTTCGCAGCAGCTGACCGTGTAGTGTATATGTCACCGTAAAATATAGACTATTATTCATTTGTGCCAGTGCTCCACGCTATTTTGTTTGTTTTTGTCAGTGTTTAATGTAAATATTGTTATTTATTAAAGTGAAACTTTGATTTTAATATTTGTATATACTCGTAATCTAAATAATTGTTATTTAATATGTGTATATAATCTAAATAATTGTTAAGTATCATGAATGTCGTACTCTCTAAGACACAGAGTTCAATATAAATATTAGTTGGACACTAAGTCTACTTTTATTATTTCCCATTATCATTCCAATTTTCCAAGTATAAAATTAAGATTGATAAAGTGATTGTGATACCCTTAACGGAATATTATTCCAAAATTTTTTAGTTAAATGTCTATAATGTGAAAAAAAGTTTCACTTTTACCGTGGTTTCGTAAAACCACATAATCCTTTTATTTTTGGTAAGTGTTTACTTTATCTCAGGATCGATTCATTATCCTAGTTGCCTACGGGCCTAAGCCAAGTAAGCACAGGTTTTTTGATCTTGTAGGAATTTCCGCGTTATTCTTGCAGTATTTATTATTACTGCTTTTGTACGGGATTTAAATGGATTTTGGTAGGTCTAACAATTCGATAGATTCGTGTAACTGTTTTGGAATTATTCCGGTACTGAACAAAATTATACTTGAATGATGGACTATTGATACTTTGTGTAGCGTCCGCATACTTTTATTTTAATTTTTAAGATTTTATCCACAATATTCATATAATCACATAACATCATTAATCTAGCTTCAGCACCGAATGGGACAAATAATTTTCGGAGCCTAGACTGTATTAGCAGGCTTTAGCATTTTCAGCCGCATCACAAGCCGCACCAGCTCTGATTCCATGTAAATGCAATCACATACCAGCACCCGGCCCATCTTCCATGGAATCAAACTCATCCCGTCCGGTTTCTTGCAATTCCAGTTGGCTCAAGTAGACTTGGCACGTTGACGGTGGCAAGGGACCGGCGTATGATATCGTTAAGTGATGTCCTAGGTTGTCGACATCACTGCCACAGGGACATTTATGAGGAGCGCAATTTATTTTTAAGATTTGTATATACGCAAGGCTTTATTTGTATTGTAGTTGTAGGTGTTGGGTATGGCGACATCTATTAAATGTGCTGTTTTATTGACTTTATCTATAAGTATATATCGGGTCTATTGTAGTGTATTGTTTTGTCTGCTAATATTGCTCTATCAAAGTACAACTTATGAGTATGACTTTCTAGAATTGTTCCTTGGGATATATTTATAAGACGGGGTTCAGAGCTTTTAAATTTATATTTAATTGCAAGTTTTTGGTGCAACCTGATGACGGTGTTCATAATGGGTTATTGATCTGCAAGCTCCTGTAATGTATACTGTATAGTTTCAGAAGAATAGTAGCATGTTCCACATTTATCCCGCGTATTTGGTATTCAATAGTTTCACGTCTCTATTATTGGATCTTGTATTGTGATCATGAATCCTTCCGTTTCCGGGAACAATTCGCCGCATCTAAGCCACTCGTTTGACGAAATTTTGTCTATGTGCTGTTGGTTAAGATGGCTATTCTGATGGAAATATTTTCATAGATTTGTTATTTGTTTGTTATGTAAGTAAGTGACATCGATGATTCCTGTCCCACCTTTTGGCATGGTCATCTTTTGTACATATGACCTTGGACCACTCATGGTTGGTGACCTCATCCCTTCGAAAGGGTTTATAGTGGTGTTTTTGAAAGTGCTCAATGTATGTAGCTTTTTCGGCTGTCATTCGACTCGTGTGGATGTTGTTATTTCCCTTATTATTATTTAATAATAAGCTGGTCGTATTTCAAAAAGGTAGTATTTCATTTGTTCCTTCTTATATTCCTTCAAAAGAGCTTTTCTTTATTGGCTTTTGCTTTCCGTCTGATTGTGTGTTTACAATTCTATGAATTTTATCTACTTCGAATTTTCTACGTAACTCTCAATTCTTCCAATCCACTTCTGGTGTTTATTAATAACACTTATTTATAAACATATAATCCTTCTCGAATAGCTATTGAATGGTTTGCCCGTACCACTTGAACGAAATAAATAAAAACGGCAAAATAATATTTTGGTAATTAGAACCTATTTTACGATACATATTTATTAATAACTAGCTGGCCTGGCGAACATTGTACCGCCTAACAGTCGATTCTTTATTTTTTTTTTATACTTATTCTGCTATTCGGGACACCGGTCTAGCTAGTAAGATAAAAAAAGAAAGTTGATAAGACAACAAACACATTATGTCAAAAAATAAAAATTTACCTTCCCGGAACCCCTCCACTAACACTTGAACTTTATGATATGGTATTAAAGTTCAAATTGACTTTTAAGTATTATTACGAATATTTTGTATGGGAATATAGAAAAGTGTTGTTTTTAGACTTTTTCACTCAATTTTTTTTAATTTTTCTCTCATTAAGAATCATCCTCGTACTTCAAGGAATATTATAAAAAAAGAATTGGCCAAATTGGTCCAGGCGTTGTTGAGTTATGCGCTTACCAACACATTTTGCGATTCATTTTTATTTTATAGATATCTAAAGTAAGCATACATTATGGCGGTTATTAAAATAATAATTGTTTAGAGTTAGAAGAAAACGAATAAAGGCTACTTGCTACTTATACTTGATCTGTAATGTAACAGGCGCAGAATTGTGCATGTCACATTGCCCTATGGAGATTATATTATAAATCGTTCATGAGCTGAATAAAATAGAAAAACATATAACTTATAATAGCCGTATATTTCTCTGTAGCAAGCTCTTATTTTACGCGAGAATAAAATAAATTACGAAGTAATTAGTAATGCAGCCAGTATAATGCAGCACGTCACAGTGGCAGCGATGTGCCAAGTCGTAAGTCGGAATCCCACCAGTGTACATTAGCATTGCTAATCAAATTATACTCCTCAGAGAATCGCTCGTGAAATAACTTAGCGCGGCTGACGTTGTGCTGTGCGAACCTGAACTCACTTATGAGATTACACAACTTCACTATTGTTCCACACACGTACAAATTGACCAATTAGTTCCGGAATTAAAATTCAATTGTTAACATTTGCTAATTTAACTTAAACACTGTTATTCAACGCGTGTGCCTATCTTAATATATATATTTCTTGTGTGCGTGTGTATGTGACTGAACTTCTCACTTATTTGATGAAATTTGTTGTTCGGGATTGGAATGGTTTAGATTCACAAATCAGCCCGGCAGATGGCACTGCAGTCGGTACTTTCATACTTTGCTTAATATCCTAATCGCTTTAAATATCATGCAGGACAACGTCTGTGGGGTCCCACTAGATTTTTTATACCAATGACGATCAATACAAACCATAGAAGATAGATTATCCGATGAAGGTAGATAGCACGTTTGTGGTAATAAAGTCTACCCTTAAATCATTTTCAAAATGAACTCTCAACACAAACAGACATAATGTAATTGGTTTCTTAAATGTTTTACTGATTTCGAAATACGATAAAATAAAAAGATTACCGCAAGACAGCATATATATTCATATTGACAAGTTAATATTTACTGGAATCGTCGATTTGCTCGAAGTCCCGGTAATATTGTATCGGCCCTTTATATTCATACCCAATCCCCGCAGGAAAACACGTTAAGGGGCGGCGCATTCCCGATATCTCTGCTTGACTTTAATAGATGTCACCTTTTTGAATATTTTATATACGTACAAATTTATGTTACTCTTTAGAAAACAGAACAAGTGTCCTTTTAAATTTTTTATGTTATATTATTCTTCCTTTTTTATATATTCTTCCTTTATTGCATTTAACGATGACACTATGACACGACTATTTACGTTTCGTGTTATTTATTTACATTAATGTATAATGCTACTACTTGCAAAGTATTTCTCTCCGTTAAACCTAAAAAAGTTCAGAACTTCGCCTTAAGTCAGGTTTGAGCGTAACTCAATACCGAACATTATTAGCTCCTCTACAAACAGTATTGTAAGAACATTGCTATCGGTTACCGACCCCTCATATACAAAATATATATTTTATTTAGACTTACTCCAACAGCAAAATTATTATGTTACCTCGAAACAACGAGATCGCATGACCAGCTTTTGTTTTATGATAATTAATCTGTATTTACAACACATAATGTGCTATGAGGAACCACTTTGGAGAACAATGCCTAACTCAATGTTTACTTTTAAGATTTGAAGATAGCTAAATGTAGGTTTAAAACCCTACGGTACTAAGGAAATAGAACTCAGTGTATTCTGACATTTAGAGCCTGAGGAGTGAATAGTGTAGCCTAGTCTGATAAGCGAACTTTATAATAGAGAAACTTTAATACAGAAAAACTCTCAATTATATATTAAAACTCAGCTAATATAAAAGGTAAATATAAAAAATTAATAATGAAGGAAATGCCGATAAAAATACACGTACCTACCCATATATAGTATAAGAGATTGTCGCGGAAAGTTGCAGCTTTGTAAAATTGAGCGCAAAATCTTGTCGATCCTGACTTACGTTAACTTTTACGTTATTCTATTTCAGTGTATTTCCTTTTCTCTTGGGTCTAGGATTGGTTTTACATATACATAATTTAAGTAGCCCCCAAAATTAGTATAAACAGTACTTTACGTTCTAACATTCTTAATGTCACTTAATTAAAACTGTAGTAGTATCAAAGTGTCTCGTTGTACTTGAGTATGCAGCAGACATAGTTCTTAGTAGATTTTCTTTAAAGGTATCTGATAAATGTATTGCACCATTTAATATGGCACAAACGTCATTTCGCTAGACATCGGAACCACCCCAGGGTTACGTTTGCATTGCCTCGGAGACCATATTTATGCTCCACTTAAACCTGTAATTGTAGTTATTTTAATTGCTAGTGGTAATCGTTCAAAAGTATTAAACCGAAAAATAATACAATTTTATTAACGAACTAAGCATTTGAACGTTAAAGCAGCAAAATTCTTCAGTGACTCTCCGCTTATAATTTTCTCAACTGATTTTCGATTTGTGAAGTTTAAAATTGCGCTAACTGCTCGTCGAAGCGCGGAACGGTTTAATATTTTGTTTCCAACGAGCTCCCGCCATGTTACTTCCTTTCAGTTCGACTACGACACAGGTGCTTTCAGACATTTTAAATTTCTTTAATCTGAGCTTTACAAAAACTTTTATACTTACTTCAATGCCGTTCGATTAAGTTGGACTCCACATGAGCTTTATTTTTATTCGTTAACAAATTTTGTAAATAAAAAATCGTTACTTGATAAACATCCGCATTGGGATTCGTAGATTGAAATTGGGATTGATTGATTTCGAGATTAACCACTAATGCCAGTTATGCCGTATTGCGTTTCTGACTAAGCTTTTACCCACCCTAAAAATACCCAAAAAGGTGGAATTTAAAATAATAAGAAGTCAAGAGGGCCGGCACGCGAGCTTCGTTCGACAAGCAATAATTGCGCCGATATTGGGTTTTTCATTACGCCCTGTTTGCCCCACACCGCCATTCATATTGTAGATTAGATGTCGTGTGAATACCCAAAAACCCCTCTGATTTACATATGCTTTGTATCGGTAATGTTCATGGTGTATTTATGAGTTTTAAACTTGTAGAGAGAGATTATTTTAAACTGTTATGTAACCTTTTTATAAAGTATTCTATGGAGAGAGTTATATTAATAAAATTGTTAACAAAAATCACTTTATCCTGATTTAAAAAGTACCAGTTGTAACGAAAAATATTTATGTTGCAATACATTGTAATTGAATAAGAAATGTTTGTAATAAATTCGTTTTGGATTTACAAACGAGCAATATAATATTAAAAAATAATATTTCGGATCAATGGCGCTGGTCACCTACGATAATCCGGAATCAAAGTATCATCGGCAATCAAAACCATATTTCACAGTCAATTTTGACCACAGCAGCTAATTCGGGTTAATGTAAACTGGCGGTCGCGATCAGCTGACATGTCACTTTGACCCGTTGGTTCACGAGTTAATTTCCTGACCGATATAAAATATGTGGGAATTTGTTAATCATCGGTGGATACAATGGCATCTGATTGATGAACCGAATACGGTGTACGAAAACTGATTAATAGGGAAACTACGCTTAAACGACGCAGTTACAAGGATGACGTCATGTTGATGAACGCATTGTTACTCACAGTTACACACTCAATTTGTTTTTACATTTTATTCAAAACGATTTCAGCGTATTGCATCCTACACTAATAAGACATTTGTTTATATATGATACCTTTGGGTACAAAATAATCTCATATAGGGTACTAATAACTTGATACAAAGTGATTTAGTAAGTTTTCCACGATTTTCGCATATCCCATAGTGAATCCACAAATTTTGCTCATATTTCCTTGAAACATTCCCGGTATTTCGAATCCCATTTTAAGGCCGACCTCGATATAGAGTTGAAAAGTATTTTAGAGAGATTAAAAAAGAAGTCTTTTCCTTTGTCAAAATAGTGCTCTATTCAGTTCGGTGAGGTTGTAAATTTGATTTGGTGCCGGCAAAACGTGAGAACGAAGTTACTGACACAAAACCCTGGCATTTCGTGACGTTCCCGTTGGCCCCGCTTCCTCCGCAGCCTCCGCCGTCAAGCGACGCAAACTCCTAAGCCTTATTTGTCTTCTTTTAAGAAAAGAGATGAGATCGAATGCGATTTGAACCGATCAAGATTAAAATAAGTAAACTTATACGTGTTTTATGTTGATAAAATACAAATATTTTGTATATTTATTCATTTAACCAAGAACACAGGTATGTGTTGGCCACGCTTGTTCAGGTTGCAAAAAGTAATAATAGAGAAAGCTCTGTCTGTCCGATCATTAATCATGGGGAAGGTGGAACATTTGTCTTTATTAGCTTGGTTTTAGCCGCACACTGATTCACTATAATACAATCTTTTATTTTTTAGACGCGCTATACCTGAGATAAATATTTTCTCTTCTGTGCTACTACAGAAAAAATATATTTTTAAGTTTTTTGGATTGTGACAAATTTGTTATAGTGCTTGGTGGCAGAAGTCACCTGCAAACTAACTCCAATTCTCATTCATAAAAATAGACAAGTATGATTCCTTAAAACAAGCACAAATAATATCTGCTGAATTATACGTTCAATTTTATATGTTGTTAAATAACTTTTTGATTACATGTTTCGGTAACAAAGGAAAACGAATACCTATTGCGAGGATCTGAAATTGTTCTTCGCAGTTTTTATGAATATCATCTTGAAGGGCCAGGCAACGAGGCTGTCATAAAACTTATAATCAGAGTTTCTAATAAAAGAGTGTCCTTGTATAACTAGTGACATCCCACATGGCTCCCTGCGATAATACGCGGGAAAACGAATAGAATTTTAACAAGGGTCTCTGATGCGGCAATGAATAAACGATTTCGGACGTTTTATGACGTCACCGGACGGATTATGGCGTCCCGTGGCGATGTTGACATGGGTGCTCTTTTTATACATCCTCCGCGCTGAAAATTTAATTTTAATCATGGTGGGATCAGGTGTGAAGATTTTGAGCTCATTCCGCTGAGATTACCTGTATTTGTGTAAACGTTTCAAATTGTACTGAATGAAAGGCACATTTGGTCACAAATCGGGACGTTCCTCGTATCGCTATGACAGCGGTATAACATATAATGCAATAAGAAGCGCCACACCAGCGCAGGAAACAATGTCTTTCATAAAATAGGTTATGTAAATGTGAAGAATATAAAGTTCATATCAACATTGGCGATGCGAATGCGGCCAGGTTGTGTGAAAACATACGGGACTCTTTTGGATCATTTTCAACCTAGCGTATTCATTTTGTAATAAAACATTTTTCGATTTGGTTGCCTTAAATATGTTGAAATACTCTCATATACGTTTTTTTTATTAATTTTTTGAATATACACCCAAACAGTTTAATGTTAAATTTTGATTAATTGTGATTAACGATGTATGTTCTGAAGATTTTTTATTTAACTTCTACAAGAACATTTCACTACAATTCGGCCTACCTTACTTTTTACCTTACCTTAGCTTAAAGGCCATTTTTTTCGTCAGGAAATGCTTTAACGCATATCCCTGCGGTATTTTACTCCAGCAGAGATTCAGCTTATAGGCCAACCTTAACCCTTAGTATTACTTACTTTATAAATAAAACACCGGATAACTACTGACTCTAGAACATGAGGGTCGGCTCAAAAGTTCTATTCGTATGTGTGGTAATATGAAAACACTCAACTCGCGACGTTCTTGGCAGAGCACCGCCATAGTTCTTTCAAATTGTGATTTATTCGCGACAAATGTCGAAATAAAGCGTCGCTTGTTTTATATTGCTTCAGACTCGATGCCCTAGACTGAAGAAACTGGAATATACGCGCAATTACTTTATAACGCCGCCTTTAAGTTACGAATTCGTAATATATAAGATTAGTATTTTTAAGAATTATATGACCAAAATAAACAGAAATGCTTAATGTTATTAGGATAGACCGTGCAAGTGGAATTATTCCGAAATCAAACTCATATTTATTTCAGTATTTGCTTGCGGTGAACAAAGGTTGATTTCCCTCAAATATAGCTAATAATACCCAAGTATTGGAAAGTGGTACCAACCACGGGATTTGAGCGACTTTTTTTGTATTTTGAATTAGCCATCGGATAAAAACAAAACAATTTTTTTCAGTAAATTAATATGGTTGATGGTTTAGT
The DNA here is from genome assembly GCA_905332375.1 of Pieris macdunnoughi. Taxonomy (NCBI): domain Eukaryota; kingdom Metazoa; phylum Arthropoda; class Insecta; order Lepidoptera; family Pieridae; genus Pieris; species Pieris macdunnoughi. Next base: position 372,574 of record CAJOBZ010000058.1, read on the forward strand.
TTAGTTTTATTCCTATTTACATTATCACTAAAAACAATAAAACATATTTACAAATATTTTGTAGTAAATCTATAATAATAGAATTTATTGAGACACTCGCAAGATGTCAAATAAAAGAGTTTCTTGTGTTTTGGCCGTTCCATGTTTTTTAGATTAACTGCTTTTGCTTCAACCCACACGCATACTCAATACAGACTAAACGCTGCCCGCGGCAAGGATTCTACTAACTACGACAAACACAATTACCTACACACGGACGCATTTGGCTTTTATCTGAAACTTGTATTTGGGTCTTCTAATCCTTTTGAAGAAGTAAATTAACAATACATAGTTTCACTATTCGACCAAGTTTATCAAAATCGTATAGACGATATGGTACAAAATAAAACAAGTATATTTCGAAATAGTCATATTGGAACATCTGGCGTCGTACAATATCTTAGGAACTCGGAAGGTACATGTTTTTCCCTTTTTGCAATTTCTCCTTGCTCCGTGTTGTATTTATTATTATTTGTTTTCAATTGCAAAGTAATCTTTGTTTGCAGCTGCTAAACCACTCCTTGCTCGCGACGGAAAATATTAAACGCGAGGCCAAATCGATCATGTCCATTGCCATTGATTAAATCTGTGTAATTTTGTCTCACAATATTCGAGCAAATTTAATTATTGTACCGATGTGTATTGTATTGAAATCTTGATATTTCAATCATATAAAAAAAGGATCCCAATTGAAAATTCCGTTATCATAGGCAGAAAGAGTAGTGGGAGCTTCGTCGCACATCGAATCAGATTTACGGGCCTCGTAAAACCGAACTCGTAATGAAACGCACGCATCGTCAGCTTTCTACTTCGCTGATTTTTCTATAGATACAACTGATAACAATGTTCCGACTTTTCCTAACTCTTATGTTTATTTTTTCACTCGATTTACTTGTAACCATAAGTGCCCGAGGTATACATAGAAATTTTATTCTAATTCAAACACTTTTTAGAGGTGCTATGTATTTACGGCACAGATGCCAAACAATATCATATTATGTATTAAAATTACTCATGAAAATTGCAGTACATATTTGATTTCAAAATTTCAGTGATTTGCTTTTTCGTAAGAAAGATATAAATTACAGTCAAAATCAATTGTATGGGGTAAAAATCCGAGCTACGGTTTGTCACGGGTACAAAAATGTAAGTCATAAAAACTTAACATTCGAAACCCACAACTTAAATTTTCATTGAAATAGCGCAAACGACGCGCGCCGCTGGAGTTAGTTGCAGTCATAATCTAATTCAGGATAACTTCATTGTAACCATTCCTTTATTAGCAATTGGGCGGTTTTCCAAATTGGCTCGTGTGCTTTATCATGCTCAGATCGACGCCATTTTCTCCTTTTCCCTTACTTGTTTGAGTGGCGCGACACTTTATTGCATGTCATAAGTTCTTTGAAACAACTCAACGTAATTGCCAGTTTCATAAAGGAACTATAAATAAATTGCTTTTACTGGAAAATTTAGTACGTACCACTTATAAAGCTTGAGAAAAAACATCGTCAGGAAACTGACATCGCCTATTCTTCTAAAAGACAAAGATCTACATGCAACAGACGCTGAAATACATGCTTTGCTCTGTGCCCCATCATGGATTATGGGACCTTGTACTGATTTGCTACGGCGTAGAAGGAACAGTATGCCTCATCACAAAGCTCGCTTATTAAATAAAAAAACATTAGGCGGATAGTTCTCATAAACAATTTGCTCTTTTGACCATAGCCATCTATTACTGTCTGTTAATTACATCTATTGTAATTACACTAAAAACCTGGCGCTGTTCAGTTTACCTTCTAATCAAACATAAAAGCAAACACCTGATTTAATCTAGAATATTACTACCTGAACGTTACTCCTCTTGTTAGGATCAAACTGTCAGCTGTTTAATCAAGGACAGACTTAATACTAAATCTTCATTGAGCCTATTTAGCTTGAGTTTAAATTAGAACACGAATTAGAAAAAAAATGGTTTTATAGATCGCTAATGTATTTGATTTAAAATAGCATTATCCAAAATAGGGAAGTAATAAAATTTATCTTAAGTAGGAGATTGTGAAACCTCTGGGCTCGGTAATCCGAAGCTACGCTATCAACTTTCCAATAAATAAGAATTTGCAAAAAACTCTACGAAGAAAATATACCTCACTGATATCATCTGCTTATTTTTCTTGTAAATAATTGACTTTTGATATTATGATAATCTGTTTACAAGCTGATGTGAAAATTAAATATATGTTTAAAGTTTAGTATTAAAAACCAATGCCATTGAATAATACGATTCAGTTAGATATGTAAAACTCTGACGATAGTGGAAATTAAAGAAAAGCAGCCCTTATCAATTTGGTAAAAATGCTAACTAACTTAATGTTTTCTTGGCAAAGTGGTTTATATTACCTTCAAAGGTTCTAAGGTTTCCAAGAATCTAACTCCAGTTTAATGAAAGAACTTTTGCCATTGGTTTTTTTTTCAATCTTGCTTCGAATTATTTAGAAATTTCTTGTTGAAATAACTGACAGCCCGTAGCGTAATCTTAACACCGAACGAAAAGTTAATATTTTATTTCAAAATTTCGTTTAGATGTAAAAAATATTCATTTTGTGAGCCGTACCTACACAATTTAGTGGACTCGTATAAGTTGTAAAAAGCTTTTTTGATATGTAAGTTTTACTATAGTATTTTATTGTTAATATGTAAGTAAGAAGCTATTTAGCTTCTTTGTATTCCAGGCCTCAACTACGACAATTGCTTCTCCAAAAATTCACCTTTTTTTTGGAATAGCAGGGTGTGAGGGTAGGCCATGATTAAAAAATTATCCATTTGTTTTAGCCGGTGTTCCACGGAACGGGTGCCATCAATCATGGGGCTCTCGGCTTACTAAAGCATTAATTATTATTACACCAATTTCCTACCTTGTATAATTTCTGTTTTTCGTCTTTGCTTGAGGTATACCGACAAAATTTTTTTTTTTCTAAATCTGTAGAAGTGTATTATGTCTTTACAGATTATAATCATATTTTGAATTTAGTGTGGATTACCGTAACCTTTATGGCAAGTAAGTGAGACCATCTGTGCCTAACACGCATAGTCGAAATTTAATTGCTGGAACGCACAATTTCAATGAATCACATGCTTAACCAGTAACTATTTTTCCTTTATAGCTGTTTGCTCTCCAATAATCACACTTAACAATAATCTGTGATTGATTATCCTTTCATTTGATATTGTATTTTCTAATAAATAGTTAAAAAGTTCACGAAATACTTAAAAGTTTTATTTTTATAGTAAATATCAATTGATATTTAATAAAATACATTTCTTTTTACAACTATAAAATTTAACAGCTTCAGTATTATTTGCGTAATGAACTAAATTGTAATAAACTATGCCTTGTCTTTTACCTCGCGGCACATATCTAAAGCAGATTGCAAAAATACAATTTCATTTGGAAATTACGTATGAAATAATTTGATAGTTTATTATTATATAAGATTCATATGTGTTCTAATTTCCAACAACTTTATAATATAATACTGGTTATGATAAATTTTTTTTTTTTTTTAATTCAGGTGTAGTAGTTATGGTTTAAGTAGTTTCAGCATATCCCGACACTTCATTACTGTTTGTATTCTCCTGAAGCTCCGGGGCTAATGAAATTCCAATAGACTTATAAATATGGGTCGAAGTATTTTTATGGGCTCCTTAATGGGTTCCAGGGACGCCGTGAGCCTATTTATTATAACAAAGATACTATCTTTAATGAAAGCCCTATCAGCCCGCTACACTCGTTTTTCTTAAAATCGTTTTCCAATGGGTTTGACCTTTGGTTTACCATATAATAATATTTAGTGTATTATTCTTAAAGTGCCATTCCGTACCCGTAACATATATAGACAGTTTAAATTTTCAAGCTATTTCACAACTCACCGAAATGCATAATGCTCTACAGTACATTTATGTTAAAAAGTAATAACAGAAATAATAACCTAATTTAAAATTGTAATATTCTACTGTGGATTGTCGACAGTGCTTCGTTACTAGAACAAAAATTTAAGATTATTTTTAAGAAAATAAGATTAAACGTAAGAAAAGCGAAAGATATTAAATAAGATTGCGAGCACAACAAGTAAAGCGAAGTGGTCGTTTGCTGCGAACCGGATATACACAGCGATCCAACGTGCTGCGTTCCAATCTTAACAGCTATATCCGCTACTTTCAAGGATATGGGACGTTTTTCATACCTTTCAATTTCCAACCACACTGTCTTACGATTTAAAGACACTTTTAAATTATAGTGTTTCCTTTTAATATTGATATATAGTTTGCTACGCCCCTTCTACGGCCGACCGTTTAACGTAGCTGCGGGTGAAATAATAAAATAAAATTGTATACCAACAATAGTCTTTTTAAAATTACTTAATTTAATCGTTTCTAAACAAGCAAAACAGAATTTTATTTACTAAACGTGTCAACTAGAGGTCACTGAAATATAAAAATAAGTCATATAAGATTGTGGATGTTATTTATAATAGTAACCTAATACCATGTAGATAATTTATAGTTGTATTTAAGTATTGTTTGTAGCCAAAACCTATAAACAACATGTTTTTCTCATAAAGCATAGAACAAAACTGAAAATAATTTCCACAATGCCGAAAGAACTGAGACACAACAGAGTAAATCAGAAACAAACATTTCGGGGGATCCACGGTCCCACTGTAAAGGTTCAAGAACAAAAGCACAAAATTGAATGAGAACAAAGCGCGGGCGAGTTCACACGACGCGCGATTTGCAGAACACTCCCGACGTATTATAATCCCGAATGAAACAAGTGTGAAGACGTGCTGAATGTGAAGAAGGGTTTCAGGGCTGGGAAAAAGAAAAAACCAAATTCGATATATCGAGATGCCAATGGAATCGATAAAGAAGTCCTCTCGGCTGAAGTTGCACACAACTTAGTTGTAGAAATTTTTGTCAATTTTAACTTTGGTGCTCCAGGTGACGATACTATTATTAGATATATTGGTGGTTATTTTGAAAACCCGATTTGTTTACAATTTTACTTCTGGGTCAATTTAAATAGTCGTAGTAATTGCATCTTGAAATAGTCCAAGAAGTTCTAGCAACTAATAAATGAATGAATTTAATAATCTATTCGCAACTGTGACAGCCCTGTGACAAAATGCTGGTGCACTTTTACGTCCGTTAAAAGGTTCTGTGATATTCCGTATTCACTAGTTACAGCGAACTGACAATTTTATTGCGAAAGCCCAGTAATGGCTTTTCACTCGACTGACATAAAGATTCTTCAAAATATTAATACTTTATTCTGATTTACTCGTAATTATGAAGATATTACTTCTTCAACTAAATGGAAATTCTCGTCAATAGTTTGGCATCTCTTTTGTTGGTTCACCTAATTAAATTGCGATAGTGCTGTTGAAATATAGGTTTATTAAAGTTGTATTATTTTAGGATTTATATAATGCTCTTTTATGCTTGTGAATGTTGCCTGTAGATTATATTTAATGAATAACTATAAGATATTAAATTAAATTGATATCATCAAATTTAAATATTTTTGATACATCGGAGTCTCGGGACTAAAACTTCACAGGAGTTATAAGTTATGACATGACAATTTTATTAGTCTATGTAATGTATCTTAGTCATGTAGAATACATGACAAACTAGCCTCTGATATATTTTAATTTAAAGATTAGAACTTTTAAACTTCAGCTTATAAAACTTTTATCTTTGTGAATTTCATTTAAATGAGAATTGTATAAAAACTTTATATAATATAATTCATAATGGACTTTAATCACAAAATGTCTATGGTAAACTTTCATTTGACAAAGATAAACTGCTTAAAAATGCAAACATAATTTTTTTAATACTGTTATAACGTATAATTACAGAAACATTTTATAATAACTACAATTTTCTGATCATTATTTACATTTAATTAGAGCGAACTAAAGACGTAAACTATTCCACTTTGATTTGATTAATGACTCTATTTGAATTGAATAAATTATATTCGTTTCAACTTGAGACGGGCTTAATGTATTTAGAATACATTACTTCGCTTCAATTGTACGGACTTGTACTTTATTGAAACGGAATAAAGTTAAATATTGCTACATATACACGTGTTGTTGTTCGATTTTCTTGAATGCAACAAAATAGAAGGCTGCTTTTAGGCTTTCTATACTAAACGTATTTTCAATGTTTAATAATATGACATGCTTTCCTGTCATCATCTAATTTATAGTAAAATATTGTATTATACTTTACATTTAAATTAAAGTAGAGAGAAAAAGAGACCGCATTTAAGCATTATGACCGTTCATTTCCATACTTATTACTTAACTTTCGTAATTACTTTGTATCATAACGAAGTATAATAACAAAAATTACCGCTTGAATTAGTTGAATTTTCTTTCGTTTATATACATATTATATTTACAAAGTAAATTAGAAATTAAGTAAATTTTCTATTACTTCATTTTATGAATTTTTTGCCTAAATATTTTATTATTATTATGAGGAAAGATTCGTTCATATCTTCCCTTAAAGTAATAGCGAGTCTAAGATGTTTAGATTTATAGTGTGTAAAGGAGTTTTAGTTCTAGTAACAGGCCATAAATTGCGTCTGGACTGCAGTTATACCCTGAACTTTCCTAATGACTGCTGCCGTAAAACGTGATTAGTTTGCTGATTATAATTAATCAAATTCAGTTGTATATTATACGTATTGTCAATGATAATTAAAAGGTGTCACGAATCGAGCAAATTAAATATTCATATTTTTAACACTGTTATTTATTGTTATTATTATACTTTACTATGGTTGTAATAATGAAAAAATTAAATGTGGAACCGAAGAAAATATTATGCTTGAGTTCTCTAAAATATGTATGTTTTTTTAATCAGTATTTGTGGAAGTAGGAATTGCGTAGTGGCCGAAACAACAACAGTAAGACGGGTGAGCTGTCAGGTCGCCGGACCACAGCTATTCTAAATTAAATCCTGTCCAGAAACTACCTGCCTTCCTAGATTAAACTTTGAATATCACCTTCACTAACAACGAAGCGTATCAATTAATAGTATACGATAGGCTATTTTAATTATTAATTTTATAAATTTATATTTCCACCCATATATCCTTCGTTCCATAACTGTTCAATTTTTACGACATTGCTTATCATTCACCACCTCTGAAAGTCAGGCATTGTAAATGATTAGTTTCTCAAGAAAAGTAGCGATACAGTCCACCTGTAATTACTCCTAAGCATTCGGGTTCTATGAGGTGAGGCTCTGGTCCTTTAGGCCCTTAATAAGTAGGTTATTAACGGCAATTAACATAAATAAAAGTTACGTACGATTTTGTTAATAAGTAGGTACGAATTATGAATATTATCTTCTATGCCTTTGTTGATTTTAGATATTTTATTATTAACACAATGTACTGATTACAGCATGGTTTGAGAGGCGGAAGAGTTAAATCGTATCTTTAGGTTGGCACCGGGTACTCCTCATCACTTCAGATTTAATCAAAGCGCCCGTTGTTTTACGAGGGACGCCCAGGACGTTGCATCTATACCTAGTTATATATTCGTCGATTCAATCGATACAATTATTCTAATACAAACGAACAAAAATTAAAATAAATAAATCAGTGGCGCTACAACCTCTTTAGCTCTGGGCCTCAGATTGCTGAATCTGTTTCATGATCATTTTACTAATACAAATGAGACTTCATTAAGATGCTCACCATTTAAAGAGAATACATAAGCTTTATAACTTGTTTTGCAAAGCTTAAAAGAGAAATATTATTGGAAAAGAAATTTAAGCCCCTAAAACCTAGAACTTGAATATCTTTTGTACATTACTATTAAATGCAGGATTATGGTAGTTCTGTTGCTCCAACTCGGCCCAGCCATGTACGTAATATCGTCTTTCCATCTACGGTATTTGTATTTATATTTATTTATTTTATTATGTGCTATTTACGTTTTATTGTGACAAAAAGATTACTTGATCAAAAACAACATTCAAAGCGACCGGCTTTTGTGTATAAAATCTATTAGATCTGCTTCTAAAATTATGTTAGCCTCATTCAATAATTCACGCAAAACGCAAAGTCTATTTACTAATTATATCATTACATCCTATCTTTAAATGTAGATAATCCCAAGTATTTGGATGCGTTCGCTAAATACAACTCTATCGATCAAATTATACAGTTCAAAGTTAGTTTGGCGTAATAAATGAAGATAAATGAATTTCGACTCATTGCCGATCAATCGGGTTATCCCGTATTGGCCTTTGGTAATAGTTGAAGAGCTTGTCAAGTGCTTTGTCTTTCGTTGTTAGGGGAGTATTTTTCCTGTTCAATTGTATAAATATATATTTGAGGTAGTATTCAATAATTAGGTAGTTTCAATTAATATAACTTATTTAGCAAATATTTTGGGGCGTAGAACAGAAGGCATGGACCTGCTTTATGCTTTATTTTTTTGTACGTGCCTGTAAAGTATTTCAAAGCGCGGATGCACTGCTCTGAGTGCAGCTCACGAACTGTCCTCGGTTCAACCAGAACTGGATATATTTGTGACAGGTTTGGGAAGAAGATGAATGTTGTTTTTTTTTAAAGTTGCAATAATATTTGTTAGTAGTTTAAGGTAGTATGTACGTAGTATTATATATATATTATGATTGTTGTTCTGTAAATTAATAAATAAATTCAATGTTAATTCGAATGGTTTGGAACAAAATTTAGACGTAGGGCCTATGTTAGAATTGTTAAACGTCTCGAAAATCTCGAAAGTTTGAGTCTTCATAATAATTTTTCATCATAGGCAAGTTATTTATCAAATGATCACCTTCCGTCTGCATGCCACACCTTTTTCCATTTTAGGTCCGAATTCCTTGTTCACTTCAGGTGTCGCACGCTCAATCACTTGGCTCACTTAGCATAGTAGAAATATCCCTTAGTAACAAATGCGAATGTGATAACATTCTCTTAAGAACTAATCTAATCACGTTTTCATCACTAGAATCTTTTGCAATACTTTGGTACTAAACTGAATACAATAGGCCAAACGAGACTGTTCAAACCAATACAAACATACCCACTACAGAACCTCAGAAAGCCTAATAGCAACCTGAATGTGGTTGTACTGAATCGGAGCCCGTTTAACACTGGATAATGTAATTTAGTGTTAGAAAATAGTTAGATAAATTCGGTTAAAACAATACGTTAATAAAACTTATCTGTTTTAATTAATAATTACCTAATATATTATTTTCCATGTATTCTATCTCATTTACTTTATGTATACAAGCTTATTTAATATTATAAAGAAGTAACGCTTGGAAAAGATTTACTCCGGTTACAATTAATAAAATTTGTTGTACAATAGTAGTTTTTTTTTAATAGAACAGGGGGCAAACGGGCAGGAGGCTCGCCTGATGTTAAGTGATACCGCCGCCCACGGACACTCTCAATGCCAGAGGGCTCGCGAGTGCATTGCCAGCCATTTAAGAATTGGTACGCTCTTTTCTTGAAGGACACATACAGAAGACCACGACAAATGTCTCTTCTGTTTGTACAACATACCACAAGACCACTTTTTTGTGTTATTGTATTGTACTGAGGCATTTCCCTTATTATTTATCCACATCAGCAACAAGAAAGCGTATATATAGTTGATATTATTGAAAATTTCCAGTTTACATGTAACATGTAAAAAATCAGTATAGGACGAGGACGGACCGTCGATCGGCTGAATATTTCTCGCTAACCCAAATAGCGGCGTTGTGTCCCCATTTCGTAAATTAATTATCGACTTTTACGGTTTCCTTCCATTGTGGCAATTAATTACGACCACTAGGTACATAATCTCGTTACACAGCCTCCCTGCTGCATCGACTACACTAAACTTACGGGTACATTTTCAGACATTTAGACGACAATTTCGGAATTTTCATAATTTCGGGAGCCTAATTTAGTTGTTTAAGGGCATTGAAATATTAATCCTTTTTTTGATTTAAAAAGTAACTGTTATCTTTCTATAAATACGATAAAAAACTGTATTAATTTAAATAAAAATCAAATGTAGGAAGCTTAAAATTAATTATAATTTTACTAACATAGTTATAAGTAGTACTATACTAACAATATATGGACATATAATGGTTAAATGATTTTTATTTTATTTTTTAAAAAACGTGTTTAACAAAAACATGCAAAATAATTTCTACTTGTGTATAAAAAAAAACAAAATATATAAATTATGCGATTAAAATTAAGTTATTTTCAAATAAGAAAGCAAGTAAGGCGAATGTAATGGCCCAACATAGTATAAATTAATTAAACATTCTCATCTGTGTCAGTGCAGCGAGTCAGGCATCTCGCTAATAAATCCTTTAGACTTACAACAATTGTTGCCTCCACGTTGAAATATTTACATGTAAGCGAACTCCCTTGATACACAGCTTCGTGGCTTTAACTTAATAAGGAAATTTTATCAGTATTTTGGGAGATAGTACGGAATTATAACTAATATAAAGCAAACTTTGTGATTTATATTGAAAGAACTACAACTGAAAAGAATCAGTCATTTTAAAAAAAATATATTTACTTATAATTTTGACTATGAAAAGTGCTTTTTAAATAGGCCTAATTGACATAAATGATTTTACTTTGACTGTTGAACTCTTCCTAAGTAGGATGTATTTTTTATATTCATTGGAGAGTGGAGACAATGTTATGAAATCGTTATGGTGACTCGCTCGCCAAAAAACCTATCACAATTGATTTAACGGGAGCGGTTCAAAACACTACAATAAAATAACACGTAAAAATAGAAAGTGGTAAGATTTAGTGCTTTTTTATCGGCGAATATATTCAGCGAGCGAAAAAGCGGAAATAACTTAGTGAATGCCGACCGTTTCGGCGGCCGCGGAGCGCCGACATCGCGATTTTACAAATATATGACAACGAAATATTTATACGTTGTTTTACCGCAGTTCGTTTAAATATTAAACGATGATAGCATTTTTAGGAACAGTAAGTGATGATATAAGAGTCATTAAAATAGATTTTCTACATCTATAAGAATTTATGAAATAATGAAATTTAATTTGAATCGCGAATTTTAGCCCAATCAAAAGTTTTGCTTCGTTATCGCGTGAATGTTGCAAAGTTTATGATTTCATTCATAATACTTCATTTGAATTGTTGATTTCATCGTACCGCGTACAATCATAATTTGATCATTTCATTAATATCGCGGAATTTAAAAAGCAATTTGTAAATTATATTGGCCATCCTCGTTAAGAATTATACTTTTTATTTCCGAATGGAAATGGAAGTTAGTCTTAGCGACAGCTAAATTTAATTGGAATATATTTAACTAAAATTGTAAATACCTTAGATTGTATCTTCTCCAATTATAAACTGTCAATTTAACTCACTACTCTCAATTTAACTATTATTTTCGGTAGATTATATCTATCAAGTAATGTAAATTTAAATACCACCTCCTATTGGTGGCTTTATATAGACCGTTATATTTTCCATAAGTTAGAATGAAACAAGGGTATCGTCTAAATGAATACTTCAAAAATTAGTATTTATTTATATAATTCTACTCACATGATGAAAAAAATATTCAATAAATCAGAACTCATATTTTCTCTTAACACAAATTAAAATTGAAAAATTAATGAAATTTTCTTTTAGAAAAAAACGGGTCCAATAAATCAAATTTAAAACATTAAGTTTTTGAAACTAACAAAATTGTCTATTATATAAAAAATAAGAAAGTAAATTGCATCATTAAAAATGTTCAATTATTTTAGTAAAGTTGTGCACTGAGTTACAAAGAACATTAGCTTTCTTTTTATTTCTTTCAATTAAATTTTTTACTATTTTCATTATGCCCGCTTAATAGTTTTGTAACTCTATGGTAAATTCTTCCTTATTAACATCCTAATATTTCTGAGTTTTGCTGATCGACAGGCTAATATCCGACATAGTAAATCGAGATCACAAAGGTTCACCAATAAAAATATTAAAACTCGGAAAGTGTATGTAATTTAGACTATGTTTGGAGACAACACTAACTTATTTCTTCAAACTCACTTTTGTCAATCACAATCAATTTTACTTCCACAACATTTTCATAGAACTTTTCACTTCACTTTCAACATCCTAAAGCTTGAGTTACTTTCAAACACTCAATTTCATTCACCAAAACACTGTTTGTTTACATTCGACAACAAACGAATTAACAAACAAATATGGTCCCACCAGCTATTCCGTTCAACCAATCACCCGAGGTCGTACCGTTTCACAATTTGACCTTTCACTTCGATAGATTATAATCTACCGAATAATAATACGTTAAATTGTAAGCAATACGTTGAGTTCACAATTTTTCGATAGTTTACAATCACCGAGTAGATTACATCTAACGGTTTTTCAAATTTAATTGGAATATACACTACAAAGAGTTCAAAGTTTTATAACGAAACTAACTTGATCGTTAAATAAATGTGAGAATTTTAGACGGCAATGATATTTTTTTATAATTAGATTTTATAAAAAATAAATGACCTAACACAATTTATAAATATATATATTAAAGCTTCCCATTCTCCTCTGTTTTGCGTTTTAGTCCAGATGACTCCCGTGTTTTTCCCAAAGTCATCCTTTGACCTTTGGCGCTGTCTTCCTCTACCTCTTTCTTCCCTTTTGGATACCATTGATATTTAGTCCGTAGTAACTTCATCCAAGAAGTTTGATTATGTATTCGAGTACTGCCGAGAAAAGTTTGTGTATTTTTGCAGTCATAGCCTAAAATGTATAATCCTGCTTATCTGTAATATATAAATATATTTATATATATTCACTCACACTTCCTTTTGCAATAAGGCATCCCATATTTGTAAGTGTTTTAAGGACAGATTTATGTTATAATCGACAAATGCTAAAAAGTAAGTTACATAGCAATCGCTACATTTCTTTAAAACTTGCTTAATAGTGATAATGTGGGCTCTTATTTGGCTGATTTTCATTAAGGTTTTGTTATACAATCTAATAGTAAAAAAATCTTGTAAATATTGGACATTATAATATATAATTTCTACATTTCATCCGATATTCCTGTAAATGCAATTACTAGTCATAAAACCTACTCCGTTAATACCTGGCCTTTTATTACAGTGGTAAAAAGTATAAGTACTTGTATTCCTAAATCATCTCGTCCTCTTTTCTTAAATAACTCAAACTAATGATACCTACCAAATTTCACTGTAATAAATAGTTCTGATTGACAAGCCGTATTGGAGATCTGTTTCTTTTTTGTTAGACTTACAGTTATCGTTTGTGTTGTTTTTACGGTGCTTTGTTTTTTCTATAGTTTATTACCAAAAGTCTGTTTCTTAACGAATAAGCTGAGCTTACTCTCATCTAAGCACACTCATAAATTTTATGAATTATTATTGAAGCATCATTAATTTTTGTGCGGAGAATTGAACATTCTCCGGTTAAAGAGAAGGACATCTTTTCCTCTTCTCCACTTCTTCTTTTCTCTTTTCTTTTATCGTAAACTATAATTAGTTCTTACAGCTTTAACATGTCTTCAGACATACCACTGATATCTTTTGTGTATACAAGTTACAATATTGAATGGAATCAATGACAGTAGTGTGTGTAGTGTTGAATGTTGATAAACGATTATTCTAACCTTATGTTAACACCGTGGGTCAACGTCTTTTGATTTAATTATGGAATTGCTTTGCATATGCACTGTCTGAATGGTAAATAGTTTCGATATGTTTTCGTATTGACGAAATGCCACTTATTGAAGTGTGAGATCGACTTGATAATTGTATTATATTACGAGAACACTTTCACCACTGTTAACGCTTTTACAGCCGGAACCGGAATATACGCTCATCACTACATACTATAAAACAAAGTCGCTTTCTCTGTCCCTATGTATGCTTAAATCTTTAAAACTTCGCATCGGATTTTGCGGTTTTTTAATAGATAGAGTGATGGAAGAGGAAGGTTTATATGTTTTTTCGTGATGACATAAAAAAACGAGTGGAGCATGACGTACAGACCCGAGCGGTAACGCAATTTCGGCTCTGTACATCGAGAGCAAACAACGTATACGGCGAGAGAACGTTGAGGTATTTGCTACCGCGGCTAATAAATGGTCTACCAAATCATATATTAGATTGCCTAACGCCAACCAACATAAACAGCAAATTAAAAAAACTACTTTTATATGCATTAGTCGCGCTCCTAAACAAGACTGCTATGGTTACATTAATACAAACCACAGCGATTTTCTAATGTAACTTATTATGATTGTATTATATTTTTTTTTGTAAAATAAAGAAATTAAAAAAAATGTATAATAACATCCATTAAATATGGATGAAGAAATACTGTTATTTTTGAGGTTTCTAATGTGATGTCGTAAATAATTACATTTTTTCCGCTTACATTGCGAACCCTACGAGATTTATCTAAATAATGTACTAAATACTGTACACATTGAAAAGGTCTACAGAAAACTCCGCGATGGTATATATGTCTATGTCTATCTGTGGATATCCCACAATGTGTTATTGTGGGATATCCATATTTTTTTGTCATTTACTTTTTACGACAAATAATGGCTAATTTTCGAAGCGATTTTAACCAATACAGCATTAATCCTTATCCAATTAAATACCTTAAATACATTGTTGATTTAATATAGATCTATATGGCCCTTTACAGCATATGATTTAAATGAATATTTTTAAAGATATTACAAATTTAAAAATTGCGGGACCCAGCGCGTCGGAGCACTTTGAATTTAGTATTAGCATTGCATCCGTGCGAAGCCGGGGCGGGTCGCTAGTATATAATAATTTAGTGTTCGTTTTAGGAAAGAAAATACCTATAAAATTGTAAATATAGATTAGAATTTCGTAACAAGACCAACATAATTAAAGTTGATGGCAAATGGACCGCGCTGTTTCATAGTTCAAAATCTAGTGGATGTTGGCGAATTAAGTAAGATCTTACAGGTTGATTGATGGTAAAATTGGAGCATAATGCATTTATAGCTTAATATATCAAAAATAATAAAATCGAGTCCATTATTTTGAAAATATATTTACTGTTTTTTTATATAACATATCAACATAAAAATGGCAATAAAATTATTTAACAAATTTTAAATCATTTCACACAATATATTCGGTATCGCTCCGCGGGTCCTGTTCAGCCCGTCCCAAATTCATATTAAACTTTTCAAATATAAGTACTTTATTTACTATGTCCCGTGAGGAAGTTTTCAAAATATTTCAATGCCGTTGATTGCTCTATTTACTGATATGCTGATGTGGGTTCTTCACAAATTATCCTATTACCAAATATCATTCTAATGTTCAGTTCTAATAGACTACTTTAATAATTTGTTGCCCAATAATTTCTTAATAAGTATTAACAAATATATTACTTAAGATCTAATTAAAATGAATAAACTTACTTTAATTTTAAAAAGACTATTGCAATTAAAATGTCAAAGAATTGCTCTGTCGGTATTGAACAAACAACAGTACAAAAACTCATTTCATCTGCACCTTGAAATGACGTTCAGAACACTTTTTCATTCAACAACAAAGAGTGTCTTTGAACAAAACGATCGATGCCATTCTCTGTGAAAACAATGAGGATGTATATCCAGCGAAACATCAGCCCTGTCTTGAAATCGAAGTACGTTTAACTAATAAATTAAACAATAAAAACTTTTAAAAAAATGCCCGTGTGACTTAAGAAAGACATTAGTTTCTTCTTTTAGTAATTATTGTAACAATATACGAGCACAGTGCGGCTTATAATAAATATAGGCTTACTTCTCATAATTAATTTCATTTGCACCTGAATCTATTCATTGACAACAATTCGATTGTCCATTTTAGGTTTTTAATAATAAAACTCATATGAACTTCGTCGAACGAAAAGCGCTCGCTACAAAATTATCAACAACAAGAACTTGATACTTCAGCTTCAAATAAAATACTTTAATTTCGCATAACGTAACTTTTTACGCGGAATTTTTAATTTTTCGCGAATGTTTCGTAACTTTCACATTTGGCCGCCGAATGCCACAGCCTCCGGCCTGCTTTGCGTTTTTATTAATATGCTTTATTGCTTATAAATGAATATGCACCTGTTATAACGAAGTGGAAAAATGATTTTAAATTTGATTATACTTATTTTAAATTAAATACAATATCTAAATCATTATATAATAAAAAAGTCTAAAGATGATTAACGATAGTCCTTGTGAATTTCTTAAGCTTTTTATACTTGAACACGTTTCAACAAAGTTAAAGCAATAATAAAATAAGATGTAAGTGTAAGGCCGGAAGGGAGACCGGGGAGGCGAAGGGGATATATAATACGTTGACACTGCCCAGTGCCCACTGCCCCGTCTGTCCGGGATCAATCATATCAATGGCCTGAAATCTGATGAAATCCTTTGTCCTTCTCATAGAAGCTTTAACTACGAAATTTACTTACTACTCTATATTATAACGAATTAAACGAAACGTAAATAATTATGTTTCGTTTTTTGTGTTTTAAAAGGTGAACGTGCTATTTCGTAACCTCATTTTTATCTTCAGAGTAATTACCTACTCTCATATATACCATGCAAAATTGCTTTGTAAAAAAATCAATTTCACACTTGAATTCCTTTAAAAGGTCCAATCTCTTGAGTAATTCGTTAGAATCTTAGCCTTAGGGCTGCCACCTTTTTGTTGTCTCTAAATATTTCTCGCGGCCACGTCTGCAGGTTTATGTATATTTTTTGTCAATCTTCTGTGTTAATTATTTGAAATATAGCGGTAGATGTTGGAAGTACTGGAAAAAGTCTAAACCGTCGAGGACTGTGCGAAGCGTGCTTACGTGGGCTAGTGCAGAACAAAATATTCATGGTTGTCTAATTATATTATAATTGAGAATTGTGAATGGTTGAATTGTTAAACACAAATTCACCTAATCACAACGGTGCATTTAGCACAATGCAATTTTCTGTACCTCTATATCAGTATATATATACTGCTCAAAACAATTAGCGGAACAAGGTTTTTTCTCCTTTCTATTGCTTAAACTAAAATTAGATTTAAATTAACTTGTACGCTATTTTTTACCTTGTTAATTACTACAATTAATAAAAAAATTCAATTTGTATTTTTTTTATTAAAAAAAAATTAAAATGTGCATTGTAGACGAAAAACAAAGTGACGTCTTTGAATTTTCATTACTTTCTAATCACAGAAAACACATTTTATGTAGTTTTTTTCAATCTTTTGAGTATTAATAGAAATTGAAGTGAGCTTTTTGAGTATTGTTATTCATTGAAGCGAGTGAGTTTAGGTCATAATGCCAGATCTGACTGAATTGCATGTCTCCCGAGCTATCGCTTTGCTTGAAGAGGGTCGAACTATGCGTTATGTAGGAAATGATCTAGGAGTAGCCCCTTCTGTTATCTACAGACTTTGGAAGCGATACCGTGAGACGGCAGAATACTCACGAAGGCGTGGTCAAGGTCGAAAGAGAAAAACTACACGTTTGCAAGATCGCTACATCGTCAACTGTGCTTTACGTAACCGCACCACAACTGCAAGAGATCTACAAAATACACTTAGGACGGCTACTGGTGTAGAAATTTCCGACCAGACGGTAAGAAATAGGTTGTTGGAAGCCAATTTGAGATCACGCCGACCAGTTCGGGCTGTGCGACTAACAATTCAACATAGACAAGCTCGCCGACAGTTTGCGCAAAATCACGCTAATTGTCAACTTCGACATTGGAGGCTTTTTACTGACGAATCACGATTCCGTCTAACACGTTGCGATGGTCGTCTCCGTGTTTACAGACGCCCAGGCGAGCGATACAGTGCAGCAGCAGTCCAGGAATATGACAAATTTGGATGTGGCTCTGTGATGGTTTGGGGCGGAGTTAGTTTGGACGAGCGCACAGATCTCGTCGTTGTTCCCGGGCGCTTGTGTGCTCAAACTTACATTGAAAATGTGCTCGAAGATCATGTTTGGCCCGCAGCATATGGTATGGGCCCAGATTTTCTTTTAATGCAAGATAATGCCAGGCCACATACTGCAGCCATCACGTCAGATTACTTACGACATCAGGAAATCCGTGTAATGGAGTGGCCTTCCATGAGCCCTGACCTAAATCCAATTGAACACATTTGGGACTTGCTTGACAGGCGCATCCGGAAGCGTCCGATTGCACCTCAAACACTGCAGCAGCTCACTGATTGAAGAATGGGAGCGAATTCCACAAGAAGATATTCGGAGGATCATACGAAGCATGCCGCGTCGTTGTCAAGCCGTGATTAGGGCTCATGGAGGCCACACACGTTACTGAAAGTCACTAAAGACGAATATTCAAACGATATAAGAATATTTCTTTGATGGACCTTTTTTATCACCAATTAGTTTTTCGTCTACAATGCACATTTTAATTTTTTTTTAATAAAAAAAAATACAAATTGAATTTTTTTATTAATTGTAGTGATTAACAAATTAACAAGGTAAAAAATAGCGTACAAGTTAATTTAAATCTAATTTTAGTTTAAACAATAGAAAGGAGAAAAATCTTGTTCCGCTAATTGTTTTGAGCAGTATATATTACTTTTAACGTAATTTAAGTTTTACATAGCTTGCTTAGTAAATTTCAATTACATTTGGCTAGTTAAATTTTAATATTAAAAAAACTAATAAACTAGCTAATTTTATGTTTCAAGATTAATAAGTAGTATCTCTATAAGGCCAATCAATGAAGGTATTTTGAGATATTAAAAGTATTTTTTATAGACAACAAACGAACCTACGCCCAACTAGGGCGGTCATCGCCGCCTATGCACAACCATTTTAAGTGGGTTACTCAAACTCTCACTTTGAAAAATTGGAGTACGTAAGTACCACTCAGACAAAACCTCCATTGGCACTCGATTCCGCTAGTTCGCAAAAAAAGTGTCTTGTGAAGCGGACTGTGGAAGACTTCTGACCATCAAGGTTATGCTGATGATACGGCTGGTACTGGGATCAATCTTAACCACTTCAGAACACCCACATAGTAAACTTTGTAGAATACACATACAGACGCAATGTCTCTGCGTAGAGCGAGAGAATCAAGCCTATCGTTGGAGATTATCAGACAAGCCCTTCGCTGAATTTAGTCAAACTCAAAAGGAAGACGCTGGTATTTCGAGCCGGCCCAGAGATGTAAGCAGTATTCCATATGAGGCCTTGTACCGTTGCAAGCGTTGAACCTCCGTGAAATATAGCCCTACCGAAAACACCCAGCTGTTTGGAACCCAGTTTGGCAAACTTACTGACGCTGTGTGAAGTACTAAGGCGCTCTGCCTTCAAATTGAGGATACACGACAAAAGGATATTTCTATCTTTCTTGATAATAAACGTTATATTATCTTCCTAAGACACGTTGATAACCCTATCCCAGTGCCGTATAACCGCAGAGGTGTGTAGGAAGTACAATGGTATTTGCCGTGATGTCATTGAACAATTACTAAATGGGTATCAACTGAAGTTTACTGAAAAACTAGTGCTTACTTTGAAAAGGCTTCGTAAAGTAAAATCGAGACTCGACGAAAAAGAAAATTAAAATGCTTTCATCAATAAAAAAACAAAGTTTTTCCAAATGAATTATTAGCATATTTTGTACCTGGAAACTAAGTATTGTGGGTGACCTCTAGAGATTTTGAGCGGGTATAAAATGAACTAAATTCGCAAATATAACCAAAGCTCGGTCGAAAGCTCTGTGCGCTCGATCGTTAGAGTTTTTAACCGTTCCTAGTTAGTAGTTAGTCGAGCGGAAACAAGTTATCGTTTTGGTTATCTGAAATCAACCGTATGCGGCTGTTAGCTCTTACGAATATACAGTTTGTATATTTCGATAAAATTTAAATCGTATTTTGACCTTAGTCCAACAATTTTATTTTGATTTAACTATTTCCGGGGGCTTCTATTTCTGTTATGTTTACTTCTATTTACTAGAAACATTAAACCTTAGATAGATAACATAATCTGGCCGCATTGGCCTGTCCTTCAGATGAGCGTTGGCAGCACATGTCTAGTCTACCAGTAAGTAGATGTTATTATGTAAACAGGCAATATATTATGTTTAAATTCAATTGCTTCTTTTGGCGCGTTAGGAAAAAATTATGAGAGTAAATTTTTGAGATGCGCGCGCACACCATCACAAAAAACCGACACCCTGAATATCTATTCAAACGTCGGTAAAACAGTCTGGGCCGCTAGTTGGCGCTTGCTCTGTTTTATCGACAAGTTGCATTTTCTGTCATGGCGTAGTGTTTTTCTGAGTCGTGTTAATTTAAACAAAAATGATGATTTCTATACGAGAAAATGTGATAAAAAACACAAGTGACCATTAAAATGGACAAGAAAATTGCAATTTGTAAAGGGACACGTCCCTCTAAAGTGCTCGAAGAAAATTATTACGCCAAAAAAGTATAGCTTCTAAGGCGTGTACATAAAGTACACACACGTTTTTATAATACTCAGAAGCTATAATGATTTAGCATGATTTGTAACTGCGCTATATTTCTAGGATTTGCAGTATTCTGTAAAGATGTTTTCGTAGACAATGGTGTGTAACGAGACGCCTGTCTGTTCGCCACTCGCACAACCAGCACTGTCCACCGAGTTGCTGTTTCATTACACTTTGCTCGCTCTAGGGTTGCTAACTGCTCGGTTTCGTACTACTAAGAAAAACAAACGTTTTAAATTCTGAATGACAAAGAACGGTTCGGTTCATCGATACACAATTTTATACTAAAATAATAAATCCTGAGCACATAGCTCGTTTGGATATGTATAGTCGTAAGGATATAGAGAAATTATATTAGTTGGGAACAATAAGAGAGGTTGGACTGATAACATAGGTACTGTTATCTTGTTTTGTGCCTTAATATGTATTTCTTTACTGACGAGTCATAAGTGTATAATGTGTTAACTATATGATTAAATGATTTTTGAATTTGAAACTTGCAATAGTTCACAAAACGTACAGAATACTCTACTACGTAACTATTAACAAATATAATTAACAAAAAGGTATAAATCAAAATAAAAATGCGTCTAACATAAAAAATGTGACGATCATAACAAAAGTTATATATTTCGAACAGTATTGTATAAAAGGTATCTCTTATTTCTTTTTTTTTCATATCTACTACTCAGTTTCCACTTTTCACCAGATAAAACACCTTCAGCCCTGGCACATGTTATTAGACAATTCCGTTCCCATTGTGTGTGGAGGGTGACATCCCTATACAACTCGATGCGTCTCCGAATTCACCCAATACATGAATTGTATTGGTTAATGAACATTTCATAAACAACCCTGCTTAATTGGCTTAATACAGCTCCACAGTTTTTTAATTAACGCTAATCCAACTTAACTTTATTTAAAGAAAATTTTCAGAGATTTAATTATATATCATAAATCTCTAGTTTTATTTACTTTATTTAACATTAACTTAGCAATTAACTACTATAAAACCAAATAAGTTTTTAAATGAAACGCAATAAAAATACTAAATAAATCATTTCATGATGATATTGATAATATTGTAAAATTTTTA
Organism: Pieris macdunnoughi; assembly: GCA_905332375.1. Classification (NCBI taxonomy): domain Eukaryota; kingdom Metazoa; phylum Arthropoda; class Insecta; order Lepidoptera; family Pieridae; genus Pieris; species Pieris macdunnoughi. Next base: position 394,354 of record CAJOBZ010000058.1, read on the forward strand.
AAATTCCAATACGTATAATCTGTAAAGATTAATAATAAAACTGCTATATTTGATTATTCCAAGCTTGACGTTACAATATCGTTTATACTTTCAAAATAAGCACAATTTGCTTGAATGAACTTTTTATAGTATGAGGATAACTGGAAAAGTTGCAATCATTTGCGCGGGGTGAGTCGCCGCGAGTTGCCGGCGACCGCAGGTAGACGCGATAACTACACCGGAACTGAATCAAGACTACAACTTTGACCCGCTAGCGGTTTATTTTCCGCGAAACCAAGTAATTGTCTAACTACTTGCTCGTGGTTGTTTGGAGCTAATGCGATTTCGTTAACAACATAAACAGGATGCACGAATTACCTTGACACGAGCAAACATTGAAATGTTGAGTGCCATATGCCACAATCGCTCAACGATGGAAAAATTCAAATTGAATAGTTCTAACTGATTTCCCAAATTCAACAATTTACTTTCAAAGTATTTACTTTAGAAATAAAAATGTTTACATATTTAAATAAAAATATATTCTAACTATAATTATGAATGCCAATACCAACTGCTGTCTGCCAAGTTTTGGACAAGCGATGATGGTTTTATTTTTATTTCCTTTTACACTTTGCATTCACTTTACTATTAAAGAGAAGCTTGTATAATAATTAAACATGTGAAACTCCATCAGCAACTACGTACTTCATTCATTCTAATACCAAGAATCGTTACTCATGACAAAGAAATAATTAAATTCCCTATTTGTATCGTCCTCTGTACTCGTAGTGTACACACCAACACATATACATTCACCCTAAACCGTTTTAGTAGGGCTGGCAATTTCCGCACAGATGAAATTGATAAACACACAAGTGTTTATCAATTTATTATAGAAGTCAGCTGCAATAAAGTTACGGAATACATTTTGAAATTGTTGTCAATATATGCCCATTTAAGAAAATATAATATGGTTTAATTCTGAACTAATAGAGATTCTCTAATGGAAGTTACTAAATTAAAATAAGTGTGGTTGTACATTATTACCTGCTTTAAACATGATCAGACTCAAAATAATAATTAAGACCAACCCTAATGGTAGTCAACATCGTATTGTCTGAATCTTTAATTACGGGCCACAAACAGAGTGATTAAAGAGGTAGGAAGCAATTAAGTTGCCTCGGAGGCTGTTATTATTGCTCTAAAACTGATCGGTCGCAAGAGAAAGTGTATATTTTTCTAGAAAAAGACGAGAGACGAAAAGACATGATAGAATATTAATTCATTATGAATTTAAATTCATTAAAACAATAGAATTATTCACTCTTATATAGTTACAATAAGAGAAAATATAATTTAAAAATAAATCAGTGGCGCTACAACCTTTTTAGGTCTGGGCCTCAGATTTTTGTATCTGTTTCATGATCATTTGTTAATCTAATAGGCAAGTAGGTGATCAGCCTCCTGTGTCTGACGCACGCCGTCGAAATTTTGGGTATGCCGGTTTCCTCACGATGTTTTCCTTCACCGTTCGAGCGAATGTTAAATGCGCACATAGAAAGAAAGTCTCCATTGGTGCACAGCCGGGGTTCGAACCTATGACCTCAGGAATAATAGTCGCACGCTGAAGCCACTAGGCCAACACTGCTCAAAGAAATGCGAAAATATTATACATTAGTGTAAATTTTTCAAAAATATTTAAATTATATCCAGCTTAGATCAGCATCTAAATTAAACTTGACTTAAATCTAACAAAAGTAATAAGTTTGCCTCTTCTTTAGAAAAGCTTTCATCAACGATCTTCGTCATGGAAATCTTTTAAAAGAAATACATTCAACTTAATTAAAACAGCCTAGATTATGATTTATGCCGAGGAAACCAAAGATGCAATAGGTATATTATTTTTTTGAAATCTCTCATTTTCTGTTTGTTTTATTTTAAAACTATAGCAAATGTACCAAGTTCAGCTCTGTATATTTCCATACAAACGTTTTGCAAAGTTATTTTCAACTCAGTAATATTCACAATAAAAATGATCTGTGGAGATGTGGATAGAATTTCTCAGCCAGTTTAAAATTGCAACAGTTTGGAGTTTAAACTCCGTAATTTGTTGGGCGTTGGGCTTCGTTCGTCATTGGTGAAGGAAATACATTTGTATGAGCTGTTATTCAAAACTAATATGATGTACATACCATATATAAGTAATATACAAAATAGATTTTTATCAAATCACAACGATGTTTTAAAGGCTCTTAAGAAAGACAATTGTGAATACTATTTAGAAGATATATCCGACAAACTATACATATTAACAATATAAGCACTTTTAAGATAAATTTAATTCAATTTATCCGATTTGAACATATTACAAAACGAAATATAATCCGTTAAATCCCCTAACTCTTTCAAAGAAGATATATTTATAAAATGCTCACGTAGAATTTGTTTCTAACTCTGAACTTCACTGAGAAATGTTTCTACGCCCGGTATCACGTACAGCACATAACTTCTAACCGCTAAATTCCACAAAACTATCTTATTATTAGATCGCTTTATTATTGGTATTTGTGTCTAATTCCGAGGACCTTCTGGCCTCTTCGTTTCAATTTTGTATGAGATTATTCAACTTTTAAATGCTATTATTACCGACCAGGGGAGATAGTTCTACAATCACTTTTTCCTTATTCAAATTGGGATTTGAGTCTGAGAGAACAGAGAATATTTTATCTGGTGTCTCTGTCGTCGTAGGAAGAAACAAATAAGGCTCCCCAGATAAGTCGGAGCTTATGTTAAATGGACAGAATAGTGTTTGCGATCGAGCGGCCACTTATAAAACATAGAGGAACCGTTTGCCCGGGTCTTAACCGGACCCGGGTAAGCCGGTAAGTGTGGCACGATGTTCGGATAAATCCCCATATTATTGTTATTGCGTCCCCGGATAGCCAACGTTACGTTCAAATGAAAAACCACAATCATATTTTGTTTACACATCAAATATTGAAATATAGATTCCATGAATTTAGATTCCTCAATCCTTTATCTACAGTGCAATAAATTATTTTGCAATATTTATTTAATTACATTTAAACGTATACTATACATATTTTTTTATTTAATTTTTAGGTGCTCACTATACTATACTTAAACTTCTCGTAAGCCAAAACCCTCAGTTACAAAATATATATATTTTTATTTTACATCAAAACATTCCACCACACATCATTTTCAACTATCGGATACATTTTGCATATAAACTTATTTTCCTTGCAATTTTTTTCTTAGGGACTCAGGCATTCCTGCGGGCGGCGGGCGCGGCATTCCCGTGTACACCTTGAAGCCATCGTATACGAACCATTGCAAACCGGTCAGCGTACCTATCATCACGATACGCGCGACAAGACCACGCCATATGCCGAACATACCCACTTCCGAGAGAATTCCACCGATGCTGGCACTCGGGTCCTTGTTTAGCTTCGACACGATGGTATCGGATGGATGGGACACAATGGCGCAGAGCACCCCAGCTATATATCCTGCCGTGAATGTCAAAACCAGCTGCTCCGTCTTCGTACACTCCTCTCTCGGTTTCGGAACCACGTTCGTATACAAATACTCCAAAACTTTTTCAAAAGATGAAAATTTCATCATCGTGTAAGGAACCTGACGTCCCCATAGTGGGACTAGGCCTTTGAAGAAAATTCCGAAACCCTCCGTAGAGAGCATGTGAGGCATCGCTTTCATCATTTGTGAAGTGTACCCTGGAGTCGTTTGCATTCTTACCTTGGTGGCTTCGAAAGGCGACAAGAAACAATCGGCGACCAGCTCTGCGGACGCGGCGGCAGCTAGATACATGTAGGTTCTGTACAAGTACGCCGTCTCTTCGTCGACGAAAGTGGCGAATTTATATTTAAAATATTCATAACCGGAAAATTTTGCAGCCCCTTGCAAAGAGTATCCTATGAACGTCGGCGCCCAACCTTTCACGAGATTGGCGGGGCCGCCCTCTCGATAAGATATCCCGAATCCTTTAAAAATCGATTTGTATTTTCCTGGATCGACTTGTAAACGGCACTTTACGAGGTCTAGAGGTGTCACGAACGTGTGCGTGGTGCCACAGGCCACGGCGCCTCCCGCGGCACACAACATGAAGAATTTGTTGCTAAACATCTCACACGAAAACTCTTCTTTTTTGGACATTTTTTGGACTCTCGTGACACTCCTAGTGTAGATCTGGCGTAATTTAAAGATTGGGGTAAATTTACGGCGTAAGATATTTGTGAAATTTGTATAAATTCATTACTTCAAAGCATATTGACAGGCTACACATTCGACTGAGACAATTTCGGATTTATTATTTTTTAACGACAGAGTTTTCTCTATAGGCCATAGAGAAGTTCCGGCGGAGCTTAGACGTCAGAGGAAGTGACCCCTCAAAGGCCGTTTCCCTGACCCAAATAATAAAACATCAATATTATATTATTAAAAATGTTTAATTATATTTCTTAACTTAATTTAAAATATAACACATTTCAACGTATGCACATATTTACAAAATAAACCTAGTCTATCGAATCGCGCATCGACTGCGTGCCGACGAGGGTAAACGTACAAACCTATGAAAATCCTTCCTAAACAAAGCGAATAGAAGTGACGTCATCACCCGAAATGGCCAAAGTTAGATTTCACTCGTGATAATCGCTATTTAAATAATAAATTAAATACATTAAAACGTAGCATCTTTTTACAAATGTATCAAATATTAAAGAAAATAAATAATCGTCACTTAACAGCTAGACTGGCACAAAGACGGCGAATGAGGTCAGTGGGGTCAATTCAACCTTCGACCTTACACCGCTATCGCTTATCATTAATACTGCCGACGTCGTCTTCCGCTCCCTCGACGACGACTTTAACAGCTTTCGCACAATACGCTCCTCTAAAAGCGTCTCACACGATCGCATCGAGACTTAACGTATTCAGATATATCGACCCATCCTTAAATGGCAGTGCTCCCAATGGCAGTGATTTAATGTGATCGGAGACTGTCCGACAAATGAAGACCGTCGTCGGACGAAACGCGTGAAATAAACATTAGTAAAAAATTAATTCGAGTCGATGTCGCGTCTCGTAAACGTCGATCGAGGCGCGATCCGGACGGACACGTAGAGTCGCAAGGGCGCCGGCGCCTCCGACTCGCGGACGTGTCGGCGACCTCTTCGTCGGGAACCGGCCGACACGAAGCGGCCCTCCAGTTCCAGCTGCCTCTCCAACACCTGTCGAAAACCTCGATTTTAGAACGAATTCCGGTCGCCGAGACGATTCGGCCGAGAGAGTCTCACCGCGTTCGCCTTGAGGTGCCTCCTGAGCCGCAGCGCCCAGGTGCCGTCCTTCTTGTTGAGAACGAAGTCGCGGTTGTCGTCCCCGTAGGCGATGCGGTAGTGGGGTCGTCCGTCGGCCTCCGCCCCCACCAGCCTCAGCAGGGGCACCCGGCCCCGAGTCTGCTTCGCGTCGGCGCTCACCACGATAAGCTCGGCCTCCGGCTCCAGCAACGACCGACGACCTGAAGCGTGAGGGACGAGTGAAAGACTCTCTCGCTCTCGTCGTACGACACGAGGCACGAGAGAAAGACCGGTGAACTCACGTCGGCTACGTCGCCGCAGTCTCCTGACGAGCGTGGTGCCGTTGGCGAACACGATTCCCTCCTCCGGCGCTCGACGGTGACGACCGTTGACCTGAAGGCGGAAACGACGGATGAGATTTGGGCGTTTCCCGAATTCGAGATTCGCGGCGCGCGAGGCGAAGCCCCACCTTGCAGCTGAAGCATCCCTCGGTGGAAATCAGATCGTTGTCTCCTCCGACCTTGTACTGATGCGAGAGAGGGAAGACGGGTGCGTCTCCGATGTCGTCCGGCGGCAGAGCTCCGTCCAGGGCGGAGAGGCAGTGGCCGGCGCCGACCAGTCGGTAGCCCGCCGGACAACCGCACTGGTACGAGGAACCCAGCGCCGTGCATCCGAAGAGACACGACGCGCCCGCGCATCCGCCCGCCATCTGCGGGACACACGACGTTACAATAGTCCTAGCGCGCTTCTACCTCACGTGAGAGAGAGCGAGCGACGGTACCTGGAGGCAGACGGCGTGTCCGGCGTCCCAGCCGTAGCCGGCGGGACATCCGCAGCGGTACGAGCCGCCCAGAGGGAAGCACGGCGACGACCCGCACGGCCCGCTCGCGCACGAGTCCCGCGGCACGCAGACGCCGCTCGCCGACCGGATGGAATCTGAGGCAGACTCACGCATCAGTACGAGCCGCGGACTGTTACAATTCCTCAATGCATCCTATATTGCTGACATATCCTGGTCATCATTTCTTCGCATGCATCAACAACCTTACATTCCCCTCGGGTCAGTCGATCTCCTTACTCTTATCCGAGCAGGCGTGCTTTTATTTTGCTTTATTTTCTTTGTGAATTATAATCTCATTTAATATACTTATATTGTAATTATAATTTTTTTTTTTTAATAAATCCCAAATAATTTCCGCGTAACAGGACGCAGAGGAGACGGAGGAGCGCTCACCGGGCGGACACTCGCAGCGGTAGCCCCCGGCGTAGTTGCGGCAGGGCGACTGGCAGCGGCCGTCCTCGCACTCGTCGCGGTCGAGGCAGCGCGATCCCGCCAGGTCCAGGCGGAAACCGCGAGGGCACACGCAGCGATACGAGCCCAGCAGGTTTACGCACTTTCCCGGGGACGGGCATATACCCTCCTCGTGGCACTCGTTTATATCTGGAAGGGGGACGGCCGATTAGCGGGACTCCGACCGACACTTGCCAATGTTGTCACGATTCGGAGCGATCCATTCGACGCACCGATGCAAGCGTCGCCACGCTGCTCGTATCCCTCTTCGCAGGAGCACTCGAAGGAGCCGTCCGTGTTGGTGCAAGTCTGATGGCAGGTGTGGGTACCCCTCTCGCACTCGTCGACGTCCCGGCAGTTGGCCCCGTCCTCGTCCACCTCGTAGCCGGAGCGGCAGAGGCACTCGTAGGAGCCCTCCGTGTTGCGGCACAGCTGCTCGCAAGGAGACCTCCGAGACGCACACTCGTCGACGTCGGCGCACACGTCGCCCGCCGCTTTGTAGCCCAGGCCGCACACGCAGCGGAAGCTGGAAACGGAGGACGAAGATTGTCTCTAGGGCTATGGTTCAAAAATAATTCTCATCGAGCCTCAGCACCGGCATCGTCGGCGTCTTACCTTCCGATAGTGTTGACGCACCGTCCCGGCGCGCAGAGGCCGGGAATGGCGGCGCATTCGTCGACATCCCCGTACACGTCGGGGACGAGGCCCGTCGAGCCGTCGCTCCCCAGTCCGCCACCACCGATGCCGCCCTTGGGGATCAGGTTGCTGCGGGAACACAGCTCCATTCTCTCGGGAGTGCCCGGGACGGGACACAGCTCGCATTCCGGTCCCCAGGCCACGCCCAACGTGCAGCAACATTGCGCTCTGGAATTCGTTTTAATTACGTGCGTGAAAAGCCTTCGGCTGTTCGTCGTCGTCCTAGATAAACCGACGAGTGCTCACTTGGTGACTTGCGTGGCCGGCGCGGGCGTGGAGGCCGCGGAGCGAGGCCAAGGTTCCGGCACGCACCTGCCCGACACCAAGGATCTGTGACACGCTCCCGTTCGGTGATCTAAACGGGATGCGAGATTGTCGCTCATTATTATGGTCACGATCCGTCAAAACCTTTCGGACGTCGGAACGAGGAGATACCGATGCAGGAGCGTCCGTCTTCACTGGGCTCGTAACCGGCGTCGCAGTCGCAGGAGAAGCCTCCGTCCGTGTTGATGCAGACTCCGGGCGCACAGCGGTCTCCCTCCTCCGCACACTCGTCCACGTCTTCGCACGCGTCCTCCGCGTCGTGCGGAGCCGCCGTGCGTCTGTAACCTGCGGAACACGCGTGTTCGGGGAAACTTTACAAAATAAAAATTTCATATCATTCAGTGATAATTTCAATAAAAATCGCTAAATTTGTAATTGTAATTAAAACATATTTACCGTTGCCGAAAAAATGGCGAGAGCTTCGTTCGTGAAAGTTACCTAACCGCGACTAACCTTCGGGACACTTGCAGATATAAGATCCCACCACATTCTCACAAGCGTGAGGGCACACGTGGCGGTCCGAGGCGCACTCGTCGACGTCCCGGCAGTGGATCCCGTCGGCCGCCAACGTGAACCCGAAAGGACAGGTGCACCTAAACGAGCCCGCCGTGTTGTGGCAGCGGAACGAACACGCCGCGCGACCCTCCGCGCACTCGTCGACGTCCACGCACGTCTGCAAAGATTGGTCAATGATAGTCTTCGCCTATTTCATTCGACGCGGCGCGGAGAACTCGACTGAACGCCGACCTGCTGCGGGCCCTGCGTGAAGCCGTAGTTGCAGCGGCACTCGTAGCCCCCCGGGGTGTTGGTGCAAGTGCCGTTGCCGCAGATCCTGGGGTCGGCGGCGCACTCGTCGGCGTCCACGCAGCTCAGGCCGCCCGCGTCGAGCGCGTACCCGGGCCCGCACTCGCACCGGAAGGAGCCATCCGTGTTCACGCACCGTCCGCCCTTGCACACGTCCGGACGCACCTTGCACTCGTCCAAGTCCTGCGTCGTTCGAAACCAAACGTTGAATTGAATCGGCGACGATAGTAGACATCCTTTCGTTAAACGATATTTCCCGATCGCCGTTCACCTGAGTCAAATTGGGCCTCCCCATTCCTCCTTGACAAATTCGCAAAAACTCGGCTGAGTCGGGAGTCGGACAGCGTTCGCAGTATCTTCCCCAGGCGGCACCTGCAAATACAATTTAGCGAGTCAGCTTAGCTCGTGAACTAAGGAAATAGAGGTCAAAAGCGTTAAAGTCAAATACCTTCAGAGCAGCAGCACTCGGGTCTGCTGAGCTGCAGGGGCCTCGCGCGATGGCAGCGTCCGGCCGACCACTCGTCGTAGCAAAGCTCTTTGCGCTCGTCCACGCAGAGAGCGGCCGCTGCGTCGAAGCGCCACCCGGTGGGGCAGTCGCAGCGGTATCTACGGGCATCGTCAATTGTTACAAAAACTTGGCGAATGACTTCAAAAAGGATATTACTACAACTTCCATAAAGTTTTCAGAAAACCCGTTCTAAGGATCGGTCGTACCCTTTGGTGAGAGAAAGGTCTGGAGTGACTTTTCTAGAACAGAACGATGCGCGATAGAGTAATAAGACACGTTTTTCTTAGATTCGTAAGCACCACCACATTTATATAGAAGTGTAATTTTAACTTTGTCGCAACACTTAACTGCTGATAATTATTGGCATGTTTCAAAAATATCGGTTTCACTAACCCGCCGTCGAAGTTGTGACAGTCCCCTCCGGCGCAGACGTACTGCAACTCGCGGCACTCGTCCCGGTCCACGCAACGCCGACCCGTCAGCCGCCATCCGGCCCCGCAGGAGCACTCGTACCCGCCGTTGGTGTTGGTGCACGAGGGCGAGCCGTCTCGGCCGCAAGGGGCCGGCAGCTCCGTGCACTCGTCGACGTCCCGGCAATGGCGTCCGTCGGCCGTCAGAGTGTATCCGGCCGCGCACTCGCAGCGGAAGGACCCCGGCGTGTTGCGACAGCGCCCGTTGCGACACACCATGCCGCCTTCGCGACACTCGTTCACGTCTGAGAGCGACACCGTTCGTTTAGCTTTTCGTGTCCGACGAGCGTTCGAGAGGTGTTTTTTAAAAAAACACGTAACGTAACGAAAGACTGTTTAGTGTTTACAGTTCCGGTAAAACATTTCGATTAAAGCGAAACGCGTACACTAAGTGATTAAAGGTACCGAGCCGGACGTACCGATGCAATCGTTGTTGGCGCCGGGCTTGAAGCCCTCGTCGCAGTGGCAGACGTAGGAGCCGGGCCTGTTCTCGCAGGTGCCGTTGCGGCAAAGCGGCCGAGGCCGCGCGCACTCGTCCACGTCGCGACATGCGTTTTCACGCAGGGTGTAGCCGGGCTTGCATTCACACCTGGATTCACATGATCAAAACATTCATTCAACACGGGCATTTATCGGGATGGATTTAAACTAAATACACAGTAAAACTAATTATATTTCAAAAACTACTTATCGGAGATAAGACATTGAAAATTGATTACCGACAAAACACAATATCATAATTATTATACATTTGACAATCTAATAAATTTGACTAGGCTCTTGCAATCTTACAAAAAAATATAACAAAACGTTTTTTTATGTTACAGGAGGCAGACGGGCAGGAGGCTCACCTGATGTTAAGTGATACCGCCGCTCATGGACACTCGCACTGCCACTCGGGACTAATATTATTATTTTCTAATATTCACTCACGATGAATATCCGAGGACTTTAGAATTAAATCGTACTCAATCACTTATTGCGAACGGCGAGAAAGTGTCAGAAAGTATTAAGTCCTATTTCAAATACCTGTAGGATCCGACCGTGTTGCGACACTCCCCGTGTTCGCACAGTCGCTCGTCGTCGCACTCGTCGACGTCCTCGCACTCGTCCAGAGAATCGGTGAGCCGGTAGCCCGCCGGGCACTGCGAGAGAAAGGACACGTGACAGACGCGGGGAACCACCTCGTCCACTCTTCCTTTGATGTATCACTTCCGTGATGATTACCTTGCACTCGTAGGCTCCCGGGAGATTGACGCACTGTGCGAGCCCCCGACAGGGCGACCGATGCGACGTGCACTCGTCGACGTCGCGGCACAAGTGAGAGGTGTTGTCGTGCTCGTATCTGAAACACGAGAAGTCGTTCGAGGATTATTATTGTCTAAATGGCTCTCGAGGTAATTCAGGCCGATGTTTGCCTCACCCGTGGTCGCAGCCGCACTGGAAGCCCGTGGGCGTGTCGTGGCAAGTGCCGGGCTTGCAGAGCTGGGGCATGATGTCACACTCGTTGATGGGGCGCGTCTCGTTGGTCATGGGGTTGATGTACTCGCCGGGCTTCTCCCCGCAGAGAGCCACGTGGTCGGGCGATCCTCTCTCGGGGCATGCCTCGCAGGGGCTTCCCCAGGCCTTGCCCACCGAGCAGCAGCACAGGTACTTGGTCTGCGGCACGCCCACCGGCGACGAGCACCGTTCGCGTTCGAGCTCCCAATCCATGTAGCATTGGCGCTGGCGGACGTCCACGCACTCCTCTGTGGGCCGACGAAAGGATGAGTTGTAGGCGGGCAGGCCATCGAGGTAGCTCTCGGAACACGTCTCGTGACGATACTGACTTCCGTTAGGCATGGAGACGTAACCCTCGGGGCAGAGGCAGACGTAGGAGCCGGGCATGTCGCGGCAGACGCCGGGACCGCAGACGTCGGGCACGGCGCACTCGTCGATGTCCTCGCAGCGCAGCTCGTCGGCCGCCAACCGCCAGCCCTCGCCGCACGTGCACACGAAGGACCCGAACGTGTTCGTGCACGTGCCGTGCTGGCACAGCGACGGATGCTGCGAGCACTCGTCGATATCGGCCAAGGTCACAACGTACGACGGCTGAAGGGAAAACAAAACATGAATACTGTCGACTGAAAGGGGCACAAGATCGGATGTCGCGTAAATACTTACGGGTTCCAAAACGGGTTGATATCCAGGTCCACCTGGACATAGCTGTCTGTACGCTTCCGAGCCGGGCTCGGGACATAGGTCGCAGTAGTTACCCCACGCGGCACCTAGCAGCGAAACGTGTCAATGAAATCACTTACGGGTAGCTAATTAAAAATTACTATCGAACAGGCATATAAAAAAACAAAAAAGACTAACCGACGGAACAGCAGCAGGCGGCCATCGTGCCGTCTTCAGACAATTCGTCGCTGTCCCGGCACTGCTCGGTTCCCGAGCGAAGGTCCACTTTGCCGTAGCACCGGGCTTTGCGGGAGTCTGTATTACGATAATCATTTCAAAACGCGAAATGTTTATACGAACACGAGACATCGATACGAAGTTGAAGACGGAGTGACATTGAACGAGTACAATTAAAACGTACCGAAACAGGCCGTGCCGTCGGAGACCAGGTCGTAGTTGGGAGGGCAGCGGCAGAGGTAGGAGCCTTGCGTGTTGACGCACTCGCCGTACTGACACGACTGCGGGGACTTGCACTCGTCCACGTCCGTGCAGTTGAACCCGGGCATCACTGGGGAGAGAAAATAAATTTCTGAAATTCTGAATTTCATCCTCTTCAACGGTGACGCTGCGAGTCCACGGGGTGCACTCACGGTCGTCTATGCTGTCCGACTGGTAGCCTTTATCGCAGATGCACTTGAACATGCCGAAAGTGTTGACGCAGCGTCCGAACACGCAAACGTTATCGAACGTTCCGCACTCGTCCATATCTGGAATCGTTAAATATTATTAATTAGAAAACATCTCGCGTACCTAAGTGACAAAATGTCTCATTTGAATCCAAAACGACTCACCGAGACAAGACTTGCCGTCGTCGGCCTTGGTGAATCCGACGTCGCAGTCGCACTCGTAGCCTCCGGGTATGTTCGTGCAGTGACCGTTCTCGCACAGGGTGGGGTCGTTGGCGCATTCGTCGATGTCCACGCACGAGTATCTAAAGGCGAGGCCAGAGTCAACGGAGGCGAAACAACTCTCTGCTCGGGTCGTTCCGTTCGCCTAGCGGCTGATCGAAGCCGTCGATGCGATATCGGCACTCACCCGTCTCCCTTGTATCCCGTGTCGCAGAGGCACACGAAGGAGCCGTCGGTGTTGCGGCAAGTGGCCCTGGGATGGCATCCGCCATTGTTTGTCAAGCACTCGTCCACGTCCTCGCACTCGGCACCGTCTCCGCGCCAACCGTCCCGACAGCGGCACTGGAAGGAGCCCTGAGAAAGACATACGCAAATGTCAAAGGCGAACGTCCCTTGAAGTCGCGTGCCGTATGTATTTAAATCTTACGGGCAGGTTGATGCAGTCGGCGGCGGGGTGGCAGTCGCAGGTGCCGAGTTCGCACTCGTCGTCGTCGGTGCAGGCGGGGCCCTGCTCGGGCTTGACGCTGTACCCGTCGGGACAGCGGCACACGAAGCTTCCGATGGTGTTGCGACACTCGCCGGCGCCACAGAGGTCCGCTATCTGTGCGAGCAGACGGTCACGGTTAGATCGAGCCGGAGGGCGGAGGCGTCGTCGTCTCTCTCGCAGACTCACGTCGGCGCACTCGTCGACGTCGAGGCAGGTGGGCTTGGCGTCGGCCGGGGCGGGCAGCAGACCCTCCGCGCAGGTGCAGCGGTAGGAGCCGGGCGTGTTGCGGCACTCGCCTCCGCCGCACACTCGTCCGCCGCTCGCGCACTCGTCCACGTCGCGACACGACCGACCGTCCGCGCGCAGGTGCCAGCCTTCCCTGTATCACGTCACACTCTTTACTGAGCTGTCCTAGCCGACACCGCATTACACCGAAAGAGCCCGTCAATAAATACCGGCAGACGCAGTGGTAAGAGCCGGGCGTGTTGATGCAGTCGTGTTGACAGCGGGTGGGGTCCTCCGAGCACTCGTCGATGTCCTCGCAGTGGGACTTGACGGTGGACTGCGCGTATCCTTCGTCGCACACGCACTGGTACGTTCCCATCTGGTTTTCGCACGCACCGTTGCTGCATATGCCTGCGACAAACAAGCGAATAGGTGTCGCCACTTAACCGTTTCCTCAGCTCTGCCCCAGAACGGGGTATATTTAATATATAAAAATTGCCGCCTGTCAATAAAATAAATAAATAGATGACTCACCAGAAGTGATAGAGCATTCGTCGATGTCCTTGCAAGAGAGGCGGTCGGGCGCCAGCTCCATGCCGGCACCGCACTCGCAGCGGAAGGAGCCCGGCGTGTTCAGGCAGCGCCCTCCGCGGCACAACGCCCGGTTCTCTGCGCACTCGTTGACGTCTGCGCATGATTATTCCATTTTAACATTTCCAAATATAAAAAGTTCGAAAAAAGCAAATGGGAAAAAGGCGTGATAATATAAATCAATAAATCAATAATAGTCCTGAACCATCGAAGAAGAGTAAAGTGGGATAGCTAGCTACCCCATTCTAATAACTGATTGATAATATAATTATGTCGAAGATTACCTCATCAGCAAGTTGTTTGTGGAATAGGCCTACTGGGGATGCCATGTTAAAAAAAACGCGCCTACAGACTCTACCTCATAGGTGGCGGGGAAGTTCTGGTCTGTGCTTTTACGGTCCCAGCACGACATGTTTGCATCGCATGGTAGCACAGGTGCAGACCTACTCTACCAAATCCCTCTGATGGGTAGGGTGGCGTGGTCTTGGGGGGAGTGCAGGTCACTGAGATCCCCAAGGCAAGTTTGGTGGACTATCATTCTCGAGGTTGCCGACCCCGTTCTTGGTCAATTAGCCCTATGTACAAAGACGCGCAGCCACTCGAAACATAAGCGAATAATTGCAGGGATGGAGAGGTCATGTCCTTGGAAGTTCATTATCCAAACAAGATAGGATGGTGGACAGTAAATGACCTCCCGCGTGTTTGTGCCGTGCGCGGGGGATGAAGGAGTCCTGGGGGTTGAGTGTGACAGTGCGCCGGGAACAGTTGTGCGCTGCACACAACACGCCTCTTTGGTCTGGATTTCTCCTCACGCGGGAGGCCATGGACTAGCTACTCGTGGTCAACCAGCTGCGGTATCCCATAAGCACGCTACCCAGCGAGAGTCGGGGTGTGGAGGCGAATCGGTAAGGCTCGGACTCGGGGTGAGTTTGCGTCATCGTCTCGTGATGCGAACAGGTTACGTACTTCGCTTGCAGCGTACGGACGCGTCTGCCTTTCTACGCGCTGGCGCTATACCGGAGGAGTTGCTCTGGCGTTTGCTTGCTGAGCAAGTGAGGCACCTGACGGTGAGGACTCCGTGGCGGGTGGAGAGACCGTTGACGGTGAATTTATACTAACACCTCATGGACAAAGAGGCCTACAAACAATCAAACATGACAAGACAAGGCCACATCTAAGGATGTGGAATCTACCAAACAACACAGACCATGACCATGACCATGGTTTTGAGCTCATCAAAGAGGCGACGGCTCAAGATGGTCAGGAGGGCGGCAGAACGGCAGGAGCTGTTAACTGCTGCTCAAGGACCACTTGTAAACCCTAAACCAGCCCCTGGAGCTATCAGGGCAACAGGTGGTAGGAGATGGGCACCGAAGCCGACGGCGTCGAATGCCGCGCTAAAGCCTAACGGCTCCAAGTGCAGCACGAGACCCGACCCTAACAGCAAAAATCCAAAAATCAACGAACAAGAGAAGGGCCAGAAACGTGTACGGCCAGAGGACTCCGTAACGCCGCCTGGGGAAAAGGTAAAACCAAATCAACCTCGCACGTTGGGGCACAAACCATAAGTTGATTTAGCATAGATAACAAGAGTTAGTGTCCTGTAATGACCGAGCCCATCCATGACTGGCATGTAACTGGTGAAGCTATCATGCCTACAGATCATAAGGTGGATCCGCTTTGCACTCCTCAAAGGACCTAACCTAATGACCACAGCTTCAAAGAATACTTCGGAGAACTGGAGTCAGCAAAATTGCACTAAACTGAGTGGCAGCTCCGAGATAGTAAAACCAACCCCATTACCAGACTATCATTGATGCCACATCAGACATCCAAATTATGGCTTTATCGAGAAAAGTCACAGTCACACCAAGAGACGATTTTGAACGCCACTTAAAAATAGATGTTCGCATGAACGGAATTTTTTTGTAAGATGGATAGTTTAGGAGATATAGCCAAAAACGTGTTTTCACCCCTTTTTCCAAGATGGCAGCCGGGGGACAAAGGCTCCAACCCCACAAACTTGGGTTTAAGCTTTCATTGACCCCCTCACATGTCCCATAAATAAAATTGCGTCCTCTAACAAATATTCAGCAAATGTAACATTTCAATGAACTAAGGGGGGATTCATTTTTAATTTCATCGCGCGAGCGGTTGTTAGACTTTGTTCATGTCACTCACCGACGCAGACTTTGGAGAGATCGTCGGTGCGGTATCCGTCGCGGCAGACGCAGCTGAAGCCGCCCTCGGAGTTGCGACACTCTCCCGCCCCGCACACGTTTTCCACGATCTCGCACTCGTTCACGTCCACGCAAGTGTGGTTTTTCGAATCCTGCAATTTCGCATAACTAACTCGAAACGCAGTCTTAATACAAATGTTCAAAGAAACGAGAAGAAAGCGGCCTCTTCACTGAATCGCCTACTTAACTTATTATTCTCACCTGTTCGTAGCCCGGGAAGCAGTCGCAAGTGAAGGTACCGACCATGTTCCGGCACCTGCCGTGCCCGCAGAGGCCGGGGAAGGCCGCGCACTCGTTGATCTCCATCTGACTAGGCGTGACGCCGGGCCTGTCCGGTCCCCAGCCGTCCCCGGTTCCGTTGCCCCACGCGTTGGTGTGCCCGTCGTCCCAGCCCGTACCGAAACCGTCTCCGTTTCCGTCTCCGGTTTGGCTCCAGATATCGGTCCCGTTAGGCGCGCCCGGCCCGCCGGGCCCGGTCCAGACGTTCGGAGGGCCGCTCGCGTCAGCTATGCAGAGGTTCCGATGCGCGTCCGTTCCTTGAAATACAGTTCAGTGGAATCAAGGATGTGATCCTCAGTATAAGCAAGTGCTTTCATATTAAATACACGAGAGAAAAAAACGGCAGGTTACTGTGTATGAGCTTGACGGCGCACCATTGAAGAAGGTTCAGGAGATTCGTGACTTGGGTGATTCGTGAATTGAGAGAAAATTATCGTTTATATCTCAATTTTTTTTTTTTAATTTTATAACAATAATGGTAAACATATATTCATATGTTTTTGAAAAGATATCTTGAAACATATACTGGAGATATAGCATTATGTAAGATGTGAACTTCATTAAATTAATCAAATTCGCCACGAAACTCACCTTTCTTGGGACAAGGCTCGCAGCGCGAGTCTCCCCAGGCCTTGCCCAGCGAAGAGCAGCAGCAGACGGCTCGGTGCACTTCCAGCCGAAGCGGTCCCGAGCAACGTCCCCCGACCCAGTCCGTGTAGCACATCTCGCGGCGCGTGTCCACGCATCGGTTGCCTGATGAGTCCCAGAGCATAATTGTAATTACGTAATGAAATGAATATAATATATTTTATTTTGAACTCTGTCTCACCCGAGGCGTCGAGGGCGAGGCCGGCGGGGCACTCGCAGCGGTAGGAGCCGTCCGTGTTGACGCACCGTCCGCCGGCGCACAGGTCGGGGTCCAGCATACACTCGTCCACGTCGCGACAGTTCACGCCGTCCAGCTGCACAGTTTTAATATATATCGGAACAGTTTCAATATAATAAATATCGGAGCCTCACTATCGCTCCGTTTCGCAATATCTCGACGGCTGACCTTGGCGAATCCCTTGGGGCACGGGCAGTCGTCGGGCTCGCAGGGCTCGCACGGGGAGCCCCAGGCCAGTCCTACGCTGCAGCAGCACTCCTGTCTGAGAAGGGGCGCGGGGGCGGCGCCCTCGCACTGCCCGTCCACGACGCGGCGCCAACACGACCCGCGACGGTTGTCTGCATTGCGTTTGCATCAATTTTAACCGAAGACTTTCAATATCTCAACGCGAGACGAAAGAAAGAGAGACTTCGCGTGACATACCGAGACAGTGCTGCGCAGACGCATCCAGGACGAAGCCGTGTTCGCACTCGCACTCGTAGCTGCCGTGAGTGTTGATGCACCGTCCGTTGTCGCAGGGGTTCGATTGTTCTGTAAGGTTTTGATAATAATAACCACTTTCGTCTAACATGAATTGCCAAACTACTGTGAATGTAGTCGTCTGATGAAGCGGTGCCCTGAATCTGATGATAGCGTGCAAATGAGTCATAGCTTCATTCTCAACTAGACGTTTGAATGAGAGTGCCGATTCAAGCCGATGCCGTCGATCCCTTCATGCCCGGGTGAGATCTCGAAAACGGAAGTCGACGACTCGAGATGGCCCCGGCCTTATTCATGGTCATGCTCGGTTAGATGTCCGCGTGTTAGGCGTGGGACGCGGGGCGAGAGTCGGCGGGCGGAGAGTAACCTGCGGGGAGGGCGCGGGGCGGGATGTCCCCGCGCTGGGGAAGGTCCGACGGGGGCTCACCCTCGCACTCGTCGATGTCTCGGCAGAGCTGCTCGTCGGGCTCGTAGCGAGTGCCGCTCGGGCACACGCACGCGAAGCTGCCCAACGTGTTTCGGCACTGCCCGCCCGTGCAGTACTGCGGAGGAAGCGTTTCTTCGAATAAAACGGAGACGGGCCAGAGATAGATAAACTCAAACTCAAAATATCTTTATTCAAGTGGGTAACCAAGTTCACTTTTGAATTGTCAAGTTAAATTAATTGTAAATTAATTACATTTACTACCAGTTCGCAAGTCAAGGGCGTAGAGCGGGTAAGAAGAACTGGCAAGAAACTTTCCGCTACTCTTTTTAATCGCCGAGTATTGTCATACAAATTGTTTGAACTGGAGCAAATAGATGTCCTGACCGATGATGTACTGACCGACTGGTGCATATCGCACTCGTCGACGTCTCGGCAGATGCCATCCTTGTCGGGATGGTATCCGGGGTCGCAGATGCATTTGTATCCGGGCTCCAAGTTCTCGCAGGTGCCGTGGGGGCAGACGCCGGGGATCATGGTGCACTCGTTGATGTCCGTGCCGGCGTTGTCCTTGCTGGAGCCCTCGGGACATAGAATCTCGTAGTCCTGGCTACCGCGAGGGGGACAGGCCTTGCAGGATACGCCCCAGCCCAGGTGCAGACCTGTAGGAGTCACTCGTTGTAACGACGCTTTATTCCATTTTTCCTACATATCGGCATTCACTTCAATTGAACAACAACCTTTGCTGGCACTGCAACAGCACTGCGAGCGAGTGACGGGCGTGGTTCCGGGTCCGGTGCATTGGCCGTCTTCGTATTTCTCGTAGCACAGGTCTTGGACCTCATCTGGAATCGCACGTCATTCGATTAACGAGGAGATACAACCGATACGTCAGACCGACGAGGAAAGCGTAGTCGGGGACGTTACCTAGGCAAGTGCGTCCGTCGTTGCTGAGCGTGAACCCGGGCAGGCACTCGCAGCGGAAGGAGCCGGGCGAGTTGTGGCACTTCCCGTTCCGACACACCCGTAACTCGGAACACTCGTCCACGTCCACGCAGGCGGCTCGGTCGGGCGTCGGACGGTAGCCCGCCTCGCACACGCATTGGAACGAACCCTCGCCGTTGACGCAGCGACCTCCCTGCGGGCGGGACGTCGAGTTCAGCGGACACGTCGAAGGCGAACGGTCTCAGGGAGAACGTACGAAAGTCTCCATTACCTGGCACAGCGACCGGTCGGCGCACTCGTCGACGTCGGCGCAGTACCCGGCGGCGGATCTCGCGAAGCCCGGCTCGCAGACGCACTCGTATCCGCCGGGCGTGTTCCGACAGCGTCCCCGACGACACACTCGCGGGTTGTCGGCGCACTCGTCGACGTCGCGACACGCGTGACCCGTCTCCGTCGACTCGTAGCCCGGGTTGCAGGTGCACTCGTAGCTGCGCAGCGGCAAAATCATTCATAACAACCAAGCAAATTATGTATTTACTAGCTGCCCCCGCGAACTTCGTTTCGCCTTAATATTTTTTTTTTATTTAACCCACCTTTAAGTAGCTATACATGCAACATTTTTCTATGCCCCATAGAGAATGTTCACTTTAACGGAATATTTTTTTTTTATTTATGTTCTCAGAGTTCAAGGAATAAATAATAAAAAATACTCGCAGTAAAGTCGAAGTTTGCACTTAGTACCATATTTATTTACAAATAAAAAATAAGGGTTGATCGTAGAGGGGTGAAAATTTAGGGTTAAACATATATAAAAATAAAAAATGTATCTAAAAAATTAAAAAAAAAATGTTTCTCGGGTGGACACCCCTTTTCACTTAGGGGTTTGAAAGATAGAAGATAGATAGTAGCCGATTCTCAGACTTAATGAATATGCATAAAAAATTTCATCAGAATCGGTCGAGCCGTTTCGGAGGAAAGGAGGTATGGAAACGAACATTGTGACACGAGAAATTTATATAATAATATAAAAATAATTTATGTTTAATTCTTACCCGCCGTCTACATTCGTGCAAACGCCGTTAGTGCACATCCCTCCGTTCGTCATTTCACATTCGTTTTTGTCACTGCATCGCTGACCATTTTCTACGGGATCGAAACCGGGCGGACATCTAAAAGATCATAAAAGTTATTAATAAATAATGAATCGAAAGCGCCACGAGGGGGCGTGAGCCCATACCTGCAGGTGAAGCTGCCGGGTGTGTTGACGCAAGAGCCGCCCTTGCAGTACTCGAGGGCGCACTCGTCGATGTCGATGCACGTGGGGTTGCCGTCTTGTAGCGTGCTCTCTGCACCCTCCCAGCACGAGCAGGAGTACCTGGGTGACGTTGGATATGATCGTTAACGTTATAAACTTTTACGCTTCGCAGATCAGTTGGTGTCGAGAAGGATGTCGAAGGACGTGCATATATCGCGACCGGAACTCACCCGACATCCTTGTCGATGCAGTCGCCGAGGCCGCAGATGCCGTTCCTGAGCATGCACTCGTTGATCTTGGCGATGGGGTGAGGGACGTCGCTTCCGTCCCCGAAGCCCATAGTCGTGTCGTTGCGTCTCCAGTCGGGAGGGACCGCGCCTCCGCCGCACAGGTGCGTCCACTCCACTGCAAATTAACGCTTCCTTGAGCACACCGCGACGGATCGACGGGACGATAGCGGTCGGTCCCCCGGAACGGACGACTCACCTGATCCCCGCGGCGGGCAAGGCGCGCAGAGGTCGCCCCAGGCCCTGCCCATGTTGTATCCGCAGCAGCAGTCTCTGTTGGACAGAGACATGGGCAGACGGTCTCCGCACTCGCCCGTCTCGCCCAGATACGTGAAGCAGTTGCCCACGCGACCGTCTGCAAAGGTGAAATTTCTTTTAGGCACTCGTTATGTTTAAATAATGGATAAAACCATTTCAGTATCGCTCACCGATGCAAAACTTCTTATCGGGACTCGGAATGAAGTGAGGATTGCACAGGCAGTAGTAGTCACCCTCCGTGTTAACACATTTTCCATTCTGTAAGAGAGTGGTATAGAGTTAATTTTGAATAGTTAAAACGGTCGAAAAACTGAATAAAACCGACGAATGGCGACAGACCGGACAAATATCGGGGTCCTCGCACTCGTCGACATCCTCGCAGTTGTTGGTGACGCGATGCCTCCGTTGGCCCGGAGGACACTCGCACGCGAAGGAGCCGACGGAGTTGATGCACTTGCCGCCCTCGCAAAGCCCGGGCACCGCCGCGCACTCGTCGATGTCCTGATCATTAACGGTATTATGAAAATCGAAGAGCCCGCGGTAGACTTGTTTTGTCGAGTAAATTCATGAGACTAGCCTGGCACTCCTTGGTGGCCAGATTCCGCAGGTGTCCCGTGGGGCAGTCGAGGTCCCCGCAGCGTTCGCAGGGATGGCCCCAAGCCACGCCCACGGTGGCACAGCACAGCTGCTTGGTGCACACCACGCCCTCCAACGCGCCCGTGCACAGCGCGCCACGAGTGTCCGTATAGCACGGCCCTACGATGATGATGATGATCATAAAACAATACAACTTAGGTCGGAGGAAGAGCAGCATCTCCCTTCCTCCACTACATTAACATCACTTTTACATAAGTATGTAACAGCCTAACAATAAAATGTACCTTAATGTTTTGATACTAGTAGGTATATTCATTAATAAAAGAGTTAATCATTGCATAAACAAACAAATTTAGATATCCTCAAATGTAGCGAAATGCGTCAGTCAGATGACATCATTTTGATCGGGATCGTGTGAAACTGTAAACACTGAAACTACTGTGCACAGGCCAATGCCGAATGCGCGAAAATTATGATCAATCTTTTAATTACTAAACCATTGATAATGGCTATAATTTTTCGCTGAAATTTAGACTGAGCTGAATTAGATTAATTAGTAAATAGGTTGTGTGAATGAGAAATGGCTGCATGTACCCTACATGTCTTGTCTGCCTAATTTATTCGGTGCCTTACATCTGAATAAATATGAATTGATTTTTTTTACCAATTACTGCACTTTTAAAGAACTCCGTTACAGACTATGGCCCGTATTGGAGCAGTGAGAAGACGCAACTTTCTGTAAAAACATTATCTGCCGTCTAACAGTCAAATTTAATATGCCAAATGAAAGTTATTCGGATGTGGCTACATTATTAGACAAATATTCATTCAGCAAAAAAAATCCACTCCGAAAAAAAATGTTTTTAAAAGAAAATTAAGTTTTTATCGGTTTTTCTTATTTTTTTTCACCTATGAAATACTTGCAAACTGAACTTTTTGAACAAAAAATAGTTGGTTACCTTATGGGGTTTCAAGAGCAAAACAATGATCTACCTGTTCGTCGATCGATTTCGCAGCGTGTTCCAGATAGGCCGTGGAAGCAAACACAACGGTCTGGGGCTATACATCGCCCACCGTGGAGGCATGGCTCTCGACATATTGCTGAAATTCATTACTTCTCTTACAAGGGTGGAAATAACTACTGCTATGATAGTCTTTAAATCATTAAAAATTACACAAAGAGTTAAAATCAAACATCCACAAAAAATATTGGAAATAATAATTTATAATTTATTTCGAGTTGAAAAACATGTACAACAATTTAAAATATATGTGACTCACGTTCAGTACAAAATTCCCCGGACCAGCCGGGTGCGCAAGCGCATGTTCCATTAGTGCACGTTCCTCCATTCATGCAGATTCGACGGCAGCCACCGCGTGGTCGTGCTGGAATTGTCTCAATAATTTATGACCACGGTCAACAAGTTCCCATTTTATTTTAATTAAAATCCTAATAAGCGTAAAGTTATTGTGGCGCCAAGAGCAAACTCACTGCGTTTACTATAACATGTTAAATATAGTTTCCTAAGATAAAGTATAAAAATCTTGACGTATTACGTGGATAGGAGTATAGCGCTCCGCCTGCGCCACAAGATGGCGCCTCGAGGCCTCCAGGACACCGGCACATGTTCGGCGCTATGCACGAACCGGGCGAACCGCAATCCGGCCGGCACAAAGCTGAAACAAGCGTCAGTTGAATTTCCCAGGGTAACGAAAGTTAATGACGTCAATTCGGCGGTTTTTAAATTGTAAATAACAACTTACGGACTACACAAAGTAAAGAATTAGGTCTCGACGTCCATCCTGGACAGCAATGCGTGCTGTTCCTGCTGCGGCACACGTGGGGTCTGCAAATAAATATTACTTTACAATTTAATATATTTATGAGGTGCAGGAACTTCTAAATCATGTTGTTGAACCCACCCATATGTCAAGTTCTCCACAGTAATACAATAAGGGCGCCGCCACCGAAATTATTTATCTACATAAATTTCTTACTACGTTTGAAGTTTCATTTTACGCTTTAGGTTTTAGTTTACATTAATTACTCAGAGCTTAGCGAATCAAAAGAAAGGCCGCTGTGACCGTGAGTTTTTAGTTGTTTATGTTTATGATTTAATAATTCGAATACCTTGATAATCAAAATGACTATTTTTTATTAACAAATTCAACATTTTATTTTAAATTTATGTCGAATTAATAAATATTTTTAATAATATGGATTGTACTACTGAGTTTCACACGAAGGCAAATTAGTATGATAATAAGATTTGTCAACTTTAAATTAAATAGAAAGTTAAGAATAAAAGCATTTCCTAGCTTTCCAATTTATAATAGCACTTTCTCCCAATTAGATACAACTACTGTAAGTCATTTTATAAAAATAAACGAAATTAATTTGGACATAAAGAATTAAGGGGGCAAGGCTATGATAATGGCTCAAATAAGTAAGGTAAGAATATTGCGGGATGTAAATCTCCCATTTTTATGTCCGTGCCAGCCATAGTTTAAATTTAATAATAAATGACCTCACATCTCATAACGACTGGGTTTTTAATATTGTGCAAGAACTATATAAATATTTTTCGTCCTCTACTAAAAGATAGGATTTATTACAAAGATATGTCATAAATCTGACCTTAAAAAGGTTAGATAAAAATAACATCATAAATAAACTATGTAAAATTTAATTCGCGTTTTATTTTACACGGCAATTGGCCAGCGGACGTTTAACCTATTAAGTGGATTTTACGTTTTACCTATAAACTAAAGAAATTTTTTTCTTTCGGACAAAAATTAAAAAATACATTGAAACTTGAAGATTCTTAAAAAATAGGCCGAAATATAGAAGGAGTTCCCTCAAAGGCCTGCAACACACCCGCTAAAAATGTCTATGAGATTCAATGACTGCCATTTTTGTCCGTCCCTAAGGCTCGTTTGACCCCTATAGAAAGAGGAGGCGCTTCATAGGTTTCGCACACAGGCGCGCGGGGGGCGGCCTGGTTGAACCCAAGAGTACTCGTTTTAAAACTTCTTTAGTTATATTTGTGAAGTAAATAAAAATAATGTGTCTTCAGTTTAATTGCACATTTTGTTAGCAGATAAAGCGGACCGGCGACATAATGAGCGGTCCGAATGTCGTAATTAAGACAGGACGAGGGTAAGTGGCGCGGCGCTAATGCCCAGAGGTCGCCCTGACCGCACGTGCTCAACTGTCGCAAACTATCACCACCACGGCACAAAGCTTGTTATGACCGTACTCACACGATGTATATTAACTAATTAGGGTGCCAAATAAGGCCAATATTTTCTAAAACCAAATGCAACAACAAGCTACCATATCCACTAAATAACGTTACAAGTAATAAATGAGTTCTGAGAGAGCTGTTCCAGCCAAGGCTGTACATTTAACACACTCAGGCTTTCTTAGTTTTATAACGGTGGCAATTTCCTAAATCGTTAGAGTTACGCCCCGAGAGTATAGCCAAACGTAGGCACTCTCTTCAACTGTTACATTGCATTCAATCGTTTCGTAGCAATTAACATTTCATTATTTCACTTATATTATATTGTTGTACGAGGTGGTTAATATAGAGTAAAAATAAAATCCTCTATTTAAACCACCTCGATGACCCAGGAACCGTAGTAGCGAAGCAATATTTTGGCTGCCAAAAAGGAAAACAAATTGAAAAGTCTTTTATCTCTTAAACTGATAAGAATTCAACGATATCTTTAAAATTCTACCTTAATTGCAGTAACGGTGTTAAATTAATGAGGTCTAGAGGAATTAATAATGTTATGTCCTATTACTGCTGACCGTCTGACCTAATATCTCAACAAGTGTGAAAATACAAATGATCAGTACAGCCTTGTGAGTGCCGGTCTCACGTTGATATCAGAGGCGCATCATTTGCTATGCCTGTTGATTATTCAGCTAATTGCATTTGGGTCAAAGGGTCACACATCCTATTATTTAATGCTTCGTAATTATTATATACGTCAATGGAATCTTTTTGCTCGGTTAACAGTCAGCTATGATTAGGGCATATTTATGTACATTCAATTAATCATATCAATCCCATTATCATCCTACCTGGCTGCCCAAAACGGTTGAAGACCAAAACACTTACATTGAGGAGATGTTTAAAAAAATGATTTTTATTTCTAAACTTGTAATAAGTACATTTTATTTATATTTAAAACATGTGAAAATTTCATGTTTCTTTCATTTAATTCAATAAAAAAATAGTGCAATATCAAAACTACTTTTATTCACTAATGCAATTTTTTAAAAAATCCGACTATCCGAATATTTGATTATCCAATGGGTCCCTCCATTAATTCGGATAATTGGAGTTCTACTGTATATGAGTGAGCTTTGAATTTATGTATACAAAAGTTTTAGTATTGTAATTATACAAGGGTAAGAATATTGATTGTCGTTTTAGCAAAAATATTTAGTCATAAACCCAGGTTTCTTGCTCTAAGTCTTATTTATAGTAACAATTGCCCCTTTTGGGTACACATTCATTTACTTTACGCGGCGGGAATGAGCCCTTTCGGCTTTCTAGTGATACTGTGGATCGTATCGTGTAAGTCAAGAACGGTCTCAGACAAATCATAATTTCTCAGCATTATGGTCCTAATATTTGGATCAGAAGAACTCACATAAAGCTAAGGTAAAAAGCTTAAATCCACAAACCAATCCAATTTTTCAAAACAACCTCGTCTGTCGAATAGAAACATAATACCTATAGCCAAAATCCAATAAAATTTAACGACACGTATTATTTCCTTACAGAAACCTTGCAAAAGTGTCATAATAGTGGGTTTACATTAATTATAATATTCTTGAGCGGACATGAATGACGTCTTGATGACCGCTTACAAGATTAGCACAAAATATTAATATTGCTGAACTAGTTCTTTTGCGTAACCAAAACTATTTACTAATGGAATTATAGATTATATGAAATGTACGAGTGTGGGTTGGTATCACGTATGTAAATGAAAAAAGGCTAAATCAAGAATTCAATCGGGTTTATACCGAACAAAAGTTAAATAAAAATAAATCAGTGGCGCTACAACCTTTTTAGGTCTGGGCCTCAGATTTCTGTATCTGTTTCATCATCATTTGTCAATCTAATAGGCAAGGTGATCAGCCTCCTGTGCCACACGCCTTCGAGTTTTTGGGTCTAAGGCAAGCCGGTTACCTCCGGATGTTTTCATCATTCGAGCGAATGTTAAATGCGTACATAGAAATAAAGTCCATTAGTGCCCAGCCGGGAATCGATCCTACGACCTCAGGGATGAGAGTCGCACGCTAAAGCCACTAGGCCAAAACTGCCCTGGACAAACGTGAAAATAAACAATACGTTTTTGACTAAGCACTGATGTATTATTTCCATGATCCGTATATAAAATCAGATAATGCACATAAAGTGCATTCCACGCTAACGCACGTAAACAAGGAAAGCGATTCCATCGCGCGCGTGTCAATATGCCGACACAAGGCGGTTTTAGCTTAAAGCTTACCTTTTAAACAAATTCAGTCATGTCAGCTGATATCAAGATACCCATTTGGTAGGTTATCTGGTTGACGAATAGCTAATAAATATAGACCAGGATTTTTTAATATACAGGATATACCTGTTATTGAATAAGCTTAGCCATTTCGTAACAATTTTACTTGAATTTTATTAAATTGTCACTGCAACATTTCGATAACTAAAGTAAGAAATTTTGGTGACTCAAACCAAAATTTCAAATTTCAAATTTAATCTACGGAGGGTCAAAAAGATTGAGTAGGAATATCGAAAAGATGGATACCGCTGAAAATTATTGACAGGGACAAAATATATAGGAAACTAGAAGCGGCCTTCGCCCGGATGGGTCCTTCCTATATTTATCCCGTTCTATCTAAACTAGTAAAATAGTAATAACCAATCTGTAGTAGTCCATCCAGAATGTTATTGAAATTTATGATTTCGTTTCGTTGTTTTTTTTTCTATGAAAAGTTCATTATACACATTTATAACAGATCCGTTTTTAGTATATTTCTAATATGAAATAAGCCCGAGACAACCCTAGATGAATGTTAGTGATTTAAGCTCGCATTGCCGACATTCCTCAACTCATTGAGTGAGTCATGATTTGTTTCGCGGCAGATGGCTTTGTTTTTGTGCACTTGCAAATAGATAATTCCACAAAGCAATCCCGACAATGTCAAAGGAAAACCTGTCAATTTCAATCTCAACTGATGGCGAGTATTCCTACCGTTACAACACGAAAGTCAAACAGTCCCGAAGCCCTTCTTGAAGCAGACTCATGCAGAGCAGCTCCATGGAATACTAATAGGTATATTTTGTTGAGTTAGGCGAGTAGGTGTTATCCCTAGGAATCGAACTTCCGGATGAGGAAAAAGAATGACCGTTATAAAAATATTAATAACTGAGGTGAAATTAAAATAACCGAATAAATTAGTTTCAATAAAAGTCAAGAAGTAGTCATAGTCTACTTAAAGCCACTCTAGAAAAGATGCGTTTGTAAATGGAGCAACATAAGACAAACCCAATTGACAGCCACGCGTTACAATCAAGCTGTTCGGACCGCTCGACGCTCCTTTGATCTATTACATCTTATTATTGATTAACTATCCAATACATGTGAACATTATACAAATAATTATGACTTGTTTATATGCATATATATTTTCTGTGTTGCATAAATAATGACAAATAACAGTTTAACTATTCATAATATTGGTAAATAAAATCTGAAAAAAAAGTAATAAGAGATATTATGAAACTCACCCTACAAATTGCGTTGTTGATCTATCTGCTAGTGTTCGTGCCCCGCGTTGCCAATGCCTCGGGCGCGGCGTGTTCTGCCGGGGGTCGGCGGCCGCCGCTGCAACCACCAGCGCCAGAGCCACCAATCGGAGTTTCATTGTGACACCATCACCCTGGGAACACAAATATACCGTGAACCTAAGTAATGTATGAAGATGTAAAATGGTCTTTTAATGATAATTTATAAAACGCAAGAAGTTTATTCAACTTGCTTATTATAACGCATTGCTTTTAACGATTTCAATTGCAACATAAATTCAACTTAAACCCTCAATTAAACCACTTAAGTGGCCAAAACAAGTTAATCTCCGACACAAGAGGGGTACAACAAAACAATAGTTGAAACAATGAGAGACAGATGGCTAGAAGCCGCGGGGGGAGAATCCGTGCCGAAATGATAACGACGGCCGACGACCCGGCCAATACGATACACACATTCTATATTTAGTAAACAATCTAATTTTTACGACAATCCTGCAGATGGCATCTTACTAACACGGAAGCGCTTAGACATTTTTATATCTACCACGATTAATTTATATCAGATTACTGCAACTTAGCGTTTTTAACATAGACTGCAACTTCATATGGGACTATGTTTTTTTTTTATGTAACAGGAGGCCAATGGGCAGGAGGCTCATCTGATGTATAGTGAGTTTACCGCCACCCATAGACTCTCAGATTGCCAGACGGCTCGCAAGAGCGTTGCCGGCCTTTTAAGAATTGTACGCTCTTTTCTTCAAGAACCCTAAGTCGTTTGTAACTACTTATTGGTTCGGAAATACTTAATTGCTCAAATTAAATAATATAAAAATAGTAAATTAGTGAGACTAGAGTTTTCTGCGCCTTACTTGCTATATGTTAAGGTGTAGGCTAAGATCATGCCTGCCTAAACGATGCTCAATTGCTCTTCTCTTCATAATTATTCGCCTATCTTAATTACATTTCTAAAATCTAAATAACTTTTATATTTGAATTTATATGTTTAGGGACAAGGTCGCATCTTTTGTAGGTACTGCGACACGAGTAGAGTAAGGAAGGCATCGTGGGCGGGCTGACTCATGCGCTGCAATCACTGATCACTGTTCACCGACATGCTCTAGTATGTGATTCCATATCAATAACCACACTGGTCAGTACTAAGTGCCGGTTGTGAGATTAAAAGGCAAATTGGATATTTAAACATACATCATAGTAAAAAATAAGTACATGTATGTACTACTAAATAACTATATGACCGTTGATATCACTACATAGTATAAAACAAAGTCGCTTTCTCTGTACCTATGTATGCTTTAATCTTTAAATCTACTAGTACTAGTATAATATGTCTACCTCTTATGGATATCCCACAATAACATTTCTTTGTCATTTACTTTTTACGACAAATAATGGCTAATTTTCGAAGCGATTTTAACCAATACAGCATTAATCCTTATCCAATTAAATACCTTAAATACATTTTGATTTAATATAGATCTATATGGCCCTTTACAGCATATGATTTAAATGAATATTTTCGAAGATATTACAAATTTAAAAATTGCGGGACGCAGCGCGTCGGTGGCCGCGGTTCTCCCTATACTCTATAGCACTTTGAATTTAGTATCAGCATTGCATCCGTGCGAAACCGGGGCGGATCGCTAGTGCTTGTATAAAAGAAATCAAACGCTGCCTTATGTTAAAAAAGTTCTGATGAACTGGACGCATGGCAGTAGGTTATTGTTATCAGACACGATTACCAATGTTGCTTTTAATTGATATTTATTAAAATAAATTGCTTCATATTTCTATGAATTCATATTTTAAGATTATAAATTTAATTGAAAACATGCGAACAGATAGAAAATACACTGTTAACATTTAATAGTGAAACGTCAAAGGTTTAAAGAATATAAAAAAGATCAAAGATCTTAAAAAAGGGGATAAATATTTAGCTAACAAATACCGTTACTCAAGGTTAATTTTCAACATGGACGGGACTCTGGGGCAAGTTCATTACGGTCTATTCATTTGAGGCAGGACTCTGTTTACGTTCGACCATCTCTCGATATAAGTGTTTTGGTTTGGGAGAAATAATAACCCTACATTTTGGAATGAGAATAAATAGTGATTAAAGTCAATGTATTACATAATTTATCACAAGTGCGTTTAACCGTGTACTTTCGCATTAAAAATAGTCCGCCAATCGCGGGTCAAGCATTAATTTCAATAAAAATGATAAAACAACAATAAAGTAAATATATCAGTGACAAAGTCTCGTAACACTGACCTTAGATAAGATTTACGTTCTTAACTTTTGTGCATTGAATGTGGGCCACTCCAAACGCTTGAGATTGCATCTATATTAAATCGATTGGACAGTTTAGATCTTGTTATTAAGGCAGTCAGGGGCCAGGACTGAATTTTAATTTTTTAAGGACACACGCACCCTTTAGCGGTGATATGGGAACAATTAAATGGTCAGAAATTGAAGTATTGTAGTGCGCGTGCAATGCTCACGAGGGGTCATTAGCGACAATACACGCACTTCGGATATGCTCCGTTAAACTAGATCGTGCCCACACAAGTTGCACTCCGTCTTTATTGTCAAGTTGTTTCAAATACCCCACATACTGTAGAGAAGTATGTAAAGTGTAAAAATATTTTAAATTGTATATTTATGTTAATATAATGTTTAAAATAGTTTATACTTTACAAGTATAAACTATTTTCTTTTCATTTAAATCTAATATAAAATACAAGAAGGAAATGATTATCTTGAAAGATCAATTAATAAATATCTCGATAAGCCAGTAGATGAAACTAGAAGTAATTCAAGCGCAATGATCCTCAATTGATCGGTTAATAAAGATGCGCGCACGCCGCGCGAGGACTAGTCATTTGTTACAACTCAACCCCGACTTGTAGCGCAGTGTTGTACTTATTATTGGTCCTTATTTTATATTCGTAGCATTAAGGCCACGTATAACGTTACCAACTTACACCTGTTCATACGAAAATGTACTTACATCTGTTTTACATGCGTGTATTATGAATATTGACGAGATTTAAAAAACAGTATGGAAAGAAGTACAACAAGAGGAAAAAGGAAAGATAAAATAAAATTAGGCGATTTTAAAATAAAAACAAAATACCAACAACTAAAATGGAGATGGACGAGGTATGATGAGAGAAAAGAAGCAAAAATGGAACAGAATTGTAACGGAATGGGAAACGAAAGAGAGGTAGGCAAATAAGAAGATGGGAGGACGATATTAAAATTAAAATTATATAAAAAAGGTAGCGGGTCTTATGTGGATTCGAACCGCAAGAGAACGCCACGATTGGAAAAAATAGTGGAGGCTTTGTCGAAGGACAAGCTGTAAAGGAATAGATAGGAATGAAGGGAGAAATATTACTATATATTATAATTATTTAGCATGCAAGCTAACCGAGCAAACAGCACTAAAGGATTTTTATTTTATTAATTTTATATTGACATATTTATATGTTTTTTCATTTATATAGAACAATTAATTTTAATAAATAGAAATATAGATATGTGGTTGTTATTAGATACTGTTTTTATTATATTAATAGAAATGGTATACAGACAATAATTTACACAGTATGTATCAAGCAGCAAAAGTTGACAATAGCGACCCGTGACGTATGTCATATGGTATCCAAAAATAGTTAAAAAGCAAGTATAACCTTCCCCTTAACGGGATTTCGAAAGCCAAACGCCACAGGACTCAAAGCTCTTAATTAAATTCAAAAAGCCTCACTACGAACACAATTTATAAGAGTATTTTTTTGGAGCCCTCGTGAGAGTTGTCCAAGTATCGATTTATTAATGTTAGAAAATTTATCGACGCCCATTTGTTAGAACTGTAATTGCTATGTTAATTTGATCGGCTTTATCAAACACCGTTGTTTAAATACAAATGCATTCAGTAAATTAGTATCGAGGGAGCAGCAGATTACGCAACTGTTGCTTTATCAGGTAACAGATATATTGCATTCTGTAGGTGTTTTTGAGAATTAAATATTATGGGTAATTAATATGTAGTTATTGATTTTAATCAATGGTGATATATGGCGCGGCAACTCACTCGAGCCCTCTGGGATTGAGAGTGTCCATGGACGGCTGTATCACTTAACATCAGATGAGCCTCTTGCACGTTCTATAAAAAAACATATTTCTAGGATCTAGACTTGGTAGACTAGGTAATTATTATGTGGTTAATAGAACACTTCACATTTCTTTATTCCAGAAATTTATATAAAATTCTTTAATTTTATTATCTACATACAATTACTAATTGTTGACAATTTAGATTCTAGATGATTTGAATAAGCATAAACCTTGTCCGTCTTTCACCTCAAATTTCGCATTTAATAGATAAAAATTAATGAGTCAGCGTTTAATTTCTCCGAAACTCTCACAGCCAGTTCAAATGTCATCGAACTCGTGCGCAGACAGTGCGGCGCCGGCGCAGTGGTCACGGCAGAGCTAATGATTGATGCACAGATAATCCGATCATCTCCCAGATAAACTTTTGTGGCATTGCTATTGTGTAACTACAAGCTTTTGAGCTTTGGCATCTTATGTATGCCTAATTGGTGGTATTTGGGTAGCTGTTAATAGAATTAGAGATGAAATGGATGGCTGAACTATGAAATGAGTAATTATAAAATGAAGCAACAAATATGTTGTAAAATACTGCATTAAACGCGTTGTTGGACTATTGGATATACAATTATTCCTCGCTAAAGGGACTTCCTGCAATTTCTGCTTTGATGAAGCAAAAAGATAACATTACAAAAACGATAAAGGGCTGCGAGCGCCTGAGTAGGTGCCCATTAAGTGTAAGATCGCGAAATTAAAAAATAACCTAGCGCATCAATCAAGATGATTGATAACCCTTATCATAGACAAACAGACGTACAACAACCCCGATTCTCATTATAGGTTAGGATGTGACGCTAATCTATTACTAGGACAAGGTGATTAAGATGGATTTTAAACTATTCGATAGTTAATTAAATTTATTAAACAGAAAGAAAAAGTCAAATTGTGAATTCTAAAAATGCCTAGATATAATTCGATTCTCTCCAGATCTATTTAAGAAATATACAAATCAATGAAAATGTACCCATAAAATCGTCATTGTTCTCATGAAGTCCTGTCAAAGGCAAAAGTACGTCGATTCTCCGCTGATGCAACATGGCCGTGACATAATTGTGCATTTATTTTGATAATAATTAATATCTAGACCGAATTCAGTTCAATATTTGCCAGCAGATAACCGAAATGAGTTGTTTTATCACATTATTCTAGATTTCTGATATTTAAGGGACGTTATACTAAACTAGTGATTAATAATTGAAATTTTGTACGTTTAAATTAAAATATATCTTTAATTTTTTTCTATTAAATCTTGACAAAATAGTTTAACACATATTTAACATAGTAGTCAAATTTATAGATTACTAGCCCTCCTAGCAACATGAATAGATAATTTAAAACTTACATTAGAATAGCGAGCACGACACATAACCGAATAATTCCAATTAGAAGGTTCGGACCCAATTTGTAGGGATTCACCAACGGTCGCGTCGCCGACCGAAATACAACTAACTCCTAGAGGACGATGTACTTCACATTGTTTAATTAGTTTTACTTCACAAACTATTCCGTAGAAAACCCTCGCCTAAAACATCTCTATATTAACCAAATTCCTGTGCTTCTCACAATAAACGTCGCAATAAAAAGTAATGAAAATTATATTAATAATTAAGTGAAATAGCAAATATTAAAATCATGAAACTACTCTGAGATCTTGAACAAATATTTGTACTGCCAGGTATAACAAATTACCGACTTGACAGTTTGCGTGTACACTCTATTTAGGCTGTTTATCGCTGCAAAGTAGCTCTATCATGAATATGAGTCAAAGATTTTACGCGAAAAACCAAAATTTACTGTTGCTTTGATATTTCGTGTTAAAGATATTGGACCAAAAATAGATTTTAACGCTGCACCTAAAAATGAATATCCATGTGCAGTACGATTTCCAAAAAGAAAACTTTTATAGAAGCAAGGATCAACTTAATCAACCAATGTTAAACTTAAATTCACACATGAGCGTGCGACTCTCATACCTGAGGTCGTACTTGCCTAAAGATTTAAAAACAATCATGAAAAGATTCAGAAAACTGAGGCCAAGACCTAAAGAGGTTGTAGCGCCACTGATTTATTTTAATTTATTATTTACATTTAAAGCAAAAACTACCAGTCTGGATATAGTGCAACCAAAGCTCAAACCATCAAAGACTTTTTTCCCTCTTGTCTAGTTAAATTTACGAAAATACGAGGCATGCCTTTTAAGTTTTGTCGTTTGCAGAAAAAAACACAACTAGAACCTTATAGTACTTTTTATTGTTTTTCAAAGTATTCACCACGTAGCTTAATACACTTTTCCATTCGCTCAAACCAGTTATTATAACATTTATTCCACTCTAAAGTGGAGGTGTTCAAAATGGCTGAATTGAAAGCGTTGACTGCTTCTTCACCGGACTGGAACCTTTGCCCACTAAGACTTTTCTTAATTTTTGAAAATGTAAAGAAATCGTTAGGGCTTAGGTCAGGACTGTATGGAGGATGGTCAAGAATTTCCACTTTTTCCTGCTTCAAATACTGAATTGTTTGACGAGCGCTGTGTGAGCTTGCGTTGTCGTGGTGCAGGATGGTGCGTCGCTTTCAGTTAGATTTTCTAAGTTTGGCGATGACTTGTGGTAAACAAACTGTGGTATACCACTCTGCGTTAACCGTTCTACGATCTTCAAGTGCAATAGTCGCAACATGGCGGGTTTTTCCAACAAACGTGGCCACCATCTTCTTTGAAGTGCTTCGAGAACGAACGAGTTTAGTCGGCTTTGGCTCGTCTTGAAAGACCCAGATTGTAGATTGTTGTTGGGAATCAGGATCGTAGGCATAGATCCAAGATTCGTCACCACTGATGATGTCGTAGACGTGATTTGACTCTCTTCGGTTGAACCTTTGCAGAATTTTCTTACACCATCTGACGCGGGCCGCCTTGTGATCGTCGGAAAGCGGATGCGGTATCCAACGGCAAACTAGCTTTCTCACACCAAGCGCTTCATGCAAGATCTTCTGAATGGTTGTCCCTGAGATGCCTAATAGAGCCTCTATCTCTCGATACGTCACTTGACGATCTTCGAGAAATAATTGTCTCACAGCAATGATGTTTTCTTCAGTGAAGGCGGATTTTGGGCGTCCTTCGCGAGATTTATCACTAACACTAGTATGTCCACGCTGGAATTCTAAATACCAGCGTTCGACAGTCCGCAGACATGGGGCTTCATCACTGAACACAGATATTAGCTCTTCAAAACACTGAAGCCGTGTCAGGCCTCTTCTAAAGTTGTAGAAAATTATTGCACGAACATTTTCCTTAGAAAGATTCATTTTCGTACGTAACCTGACAGATTCAAATCGACGCTGTGACTAAACAATAGCATTAATCCTAATACTTTCAACTGTTTTGAGATTCAAAATTTAAACACATTCGAATATAGAACAGGTCCAAATTCAAAATTGCCGGGAAATATGGAAACGACAGAACTTAAAAGGCATGCCTCGTATATCCAACCAATTTCGGCCGTACACACAAACATACCTACCAGTAAATAACGGTGCATTGCCCATACGATATTAGATATGATGTAAAGGCGATGATAGAAGCCATTGATAGCGAGTAGGAAGTGCAAGCGGTTGTGTTTCACTGATCAAAGGCCTACTTAGCGTGATTTGAGATGCACGCGAACCCGGCGCTATGCTGCGGCAGAAACATATTGATGTTCCAAAAGCTTATATGCCACCTTGAGTATATTAAGTACTTCGTTGTTAAATTGTTTTAAATTGCAAGCGATACGATTTGCTAGCTCTATCTTTTGTATCTGTGTGTAAGGTGATTATTAAACATGGTTGTCGATCTAAATGTGTACTTAAGCTTTTAATAATATACGTACATGATTTATTAAAACGATATTACAAAGTAGTGAGTCTTATCCGCAGTAGGCTACCGATCCTATACAAGCTCTCGTTAGTGGTTATGAAGTGCTTTGTTTATTGATGTATGGCGCCTCACCAAGTTCTCAGTTCGCAGCATTAGTAACAGCTGTACTTAAAATACATCTCCTTTATTCCCTCTTCCGTTAATAAATCTTTTTATGTTCTGGATAAAATATAAATGATACGTGTTTAATATTAAGACAAATAAGTTTAATAGAACTATGTTTATCCTACCAAAAAATGTAATGGATTTCCTCTTTATTGCTTTTTTAGGTGACAAGAAGCAAACGGGCATAAGGCTCACCTGATTTTAAATGATACCATGGACTCACATGGCCAGAAGGCTTGCAAATGCGTTGCCAGCCTTTAAGAATTGGTACGCTCTTTTATTGAAAGACCCTAAGTCGAATTGGCTCGGAAATACTTCAATGGGCATCTGGTTCCACATAGTGGTGGTGCGCCGCAAAAACAGCCTTCAAAAACGCTCATTGTGGTACACCGAACAACGGACGTGGAGGTGACGGATGATATTTTGTATTTTGCCTTGACGTCCGATGATAAAACTCAGCAGATAAACGAAACTATTCATCTTTACAAAAAATAATAGTTTCGATAATATGCGCAAATTGGATGTAACAATAATGTAGTTACAATACAAGCACACATGCACTTAAGCAAATAGAGCAGGAATGTGGAGGACGCAGGTAAAACAGCAGTTTCAAATGATCGTACAAACAGCGATAGCACAATTATCTTACTTGTTTGTCTAGTTATTAGATGCGCAGGCGCACCTCTAACTAGAACGGACAGATAAAAAGGCAAGAAGAAAAGTAAATGAAAAATTAAATAACATCCGGTCTACATTTTCTGGACTGAGTTCATTCACCAATTAAAATTGTTACCAACCTATGTACTTACCTACTATACCTTTAGTGCTAATATTGCTATCAAAAGAAAAGAAAATTAATTGGTGCATTACAAATAATTTATGAGCACAGAATACCAACTAACAAATGATAAAACTTAACACAAATTACTGTTGTACACAATTACAACATTGAGCAATCTCTAACATTTTATATCACTCTTATAATAGACAAAATTACATGTTAACTTGTAATTCATAACGACTAACTTAAAACGCTGAAAATTTCAGAGCACACGAGAATAAGCTCTGTCACAAAGGGGTAAATACCAATTTACGAGTGCATACGAAGGCTCTGGCGTTCTTTAGGTAATAGCAGAGGTAATAAAATCATGCATACAATAGCGAATTATGTTTGAAAAGGTGTTAAGGGCCAATGACAACAACTTAATCACAACAATACAAACAACTTACACATTACAAAATAAAGCTGTGTTTTAATATCAGTGTGTGACTTATAATATTTTATTATTAAAGAGATCTAAATGCCATTTGTACGAGTTTGCAAAAATAGAGTTTTACAAGTTTTGTAATTAACATGTGATAATGCCATGAATCATTTAGATAGAACATCACAATTATACAGGAAGCTGATAGAAAAATTAAATAATAATTATTACAGCATAAATCACTGATACAGATTAGCTAATAATATAGAACTTAGTTTTTATGGTGAGCATTTTTAGCTGTATGTGATAAAATATTGTTAAATTTATAAAGTAGAGAATAATGAAGTAAGTAATGAATAAAGAAGAATAGCCACGGCCATAAACAATTACATATACATACATAGTACTTACGTACGTATTAAACTTGATTTTTCTTTGGTTAGAAAGGGCGAAGTCATGAATTATAATAATATATACAAAAGCCACAGTATTAAAAAAGTGTTTTCGTTTATCATTCATTTACAATGGATAGTTCAGTTCAAGAACTTTACTATGATATCATTTTAATCTCATTTTTATTCCTTTTTTAACATCATTTTATCTCATAAAGCAAAAATTGTTCATCATAAAAACTATGTTCTACATTAACTGCTAATCTTTATCAGTGGTTGGTTAGATTTTAACCTATTTTTATGTTAAAACATAAATCGTTAATTTGATCATGCAATAAAATATATCCATTCCAAATACTTTTTGTAACCTTGCGAATATAAATGAACCCGTCTATCCTTTTATTCCACTCTGAACAATGGATGTTTTGTTTTCTAAACAAATAAGCCTCCAAACTTACTGATTTTACATGTGTTTAGTTTGGATAAAGGGTTTCTGTTTTATTACACAACATTCAATTGTAAGAAAATTGCTAGCAAATATTGTAAGAGCATTGCATAACAGGAATTACGGCTACAATTTAGAACCCAAAGTGTTCTAATTAATTCAACAATATAAAGCTGCAAGATTCCCACACAATCAAATTTAGCGGACGCGACATGTGTGATTGCGCAAATCATTAGCCTTCTGCTGTTCCTCCTGATAAGATGCCCAGTCAAACATAACCCTGGCCCTA
Organism: Pieris macdunnoughi; assembly: GCA_905332375.1. Lineage (NCBI taxonomy): Eukaryota > Metazoa > Arthropoda > Insecta > Lepidoptera > Pieridae > Pieris > Pieris macdunnoughi. The sequence continues at coordinate 433,164 of CAJOBZ010000058.1, forward strand.
TTAACTGAGGATGCTTAAAATATAGCCGAAAAATATAAAGTAGAGAAATAAATTGCTGTTAAAATTCAACCTGTAATGTTATATATGAAGGCTAGTTTCAATATAAACTACGAAACTAGTTTTAATTCTGCAAAAGCTATGGGAGATAAGAACAAATAGTTTACTTGTCAAACACGGCTCGTGTCATAAGTTCAAACATTGCTTTTGTTTAATTTATTTCTAACTGAATAGATAAAAAGTATTATCGTATAATAGAAACATAATTATGTAACAAAATTATCACATTATTTCAGTATTAAAAAAAACAGTTAAAGTTTTTAAACAAAACTTGTAAAAAAATATGAAGTTATACGATACCGCATCTAAGTCCAAAATTGTAATATAAACACAATTTACCATGCCATACAGTAGTAATGTCGATCCAGGAATAAAATCGTGCACGAAAAATGAGGGTAAACCGCGATTAGACGCGGAATGTACGCGAGATGAGCGTTTACGGCCGCTGCTCGCTCTCGACTGGCAGAAATTGCGAGCTTTATCAATGGAATGGACAAACAGCGGCGCGCGCGCACGTATGCCTATCCACTTAGATCTTGTGCTTCCGTTACGCTATTACAGTTTACCTCATGTTTGTTTATTGCGATCGATCTTCATGAGATCGATGCGTTTTCTTCGAATATTATGTTGCTTCATATATTAGCTACTTTACAAATAAATGGCCAAGAAGTTGTTGGCAATTTTAAAGCCTCAACCACACAATTGAATTACCTTTTTATTATTTATTTCCACTTTTCTCTGAAATATCCGCATGTCTAGTTAGATTTTAAATTAAAACTGTAATAATATAATAAATTGTTGCATATTAAATTTCATATCTCTTAACATAGTTATTCATTAAGTAAACACAGTGAAAATATTTCAGTCTTCAGCAAATTTAAATAATAAATGCACATGTAGGTATGTAAACTTAAACGACCCTGAAACGGCCTTAAATATTTTATGTGTACCTATTACGTCAATGTTTCAAATACATATTTATAGGACCTTCGTCGTGTTCAACACTGAATATAAAAAAATATTGTATAGACATATATACCATAAAGTAAGTATAATATACAAACAGTCTATGTGCATAAATAATTTTACCATAACATGTCTTACTTTGGCAAACTGAAGTTAACATTAAAAGACCCTTTCTGAGCATAGCCACAGGTAGTCGATTTTAAGACGCACTAGCTATATCCATATATTTTCCCTTTTTAATTAAAATATGAGCAAGAATATTGAATATTACTAATATAAATAATTATTGTGACCTAAATTTAGATAATTGACGATTCGTCTCACGGACACCTGAACAACTGTCAATACATTTTTTGAATCGTTAATACGCATTTTATTGGGTCTTATTTAAATTTTTCAGAAACTATATTTCATAATTACCTATGCTATAAGCTCAAATTAAGCCTGGCAGTATAAAGTGTAAATATAATTTTGATAAATATATTTATTCTCTAAACACCAAAGACAGAATACCACATCTTCCAAAATTCGCTAACAAAAACAAAAGATAGAGCTATGTAAACACAATAAGATTCCAAAAGAATTTTAATTACATACAATTCTCTGGTTTCGCAGCTCACAAAAAATTCGCACCTCAGGGATTACAAAGATAAGATTACAATTATTTGTTGCTATGTGAGGAATGTTTCGGCGCCGTTTGGGCACGAGCATCGAACTCTATCTAGGGGAAAAGCCGGATAGTTGCCCCACTTTTCGAAAAAGCTTTATATTTTTTAAATATGAACTTGCTGAAAATTATTTAGTATGTATCTCGCTACATTGGTCTTTTATCTTCTATAAAAGCCTATTTTTGTATACATAATTAACAATGGTTTTGAATAAATACTGTTTTATTTCACCTCTCAGAAAAGGGATAGTTGCCTACTATGGCGGATAGTAGCCTAGCGTAGAAAATGCTTCGGGGGATACTTGCCTCGTGCGTTTTTATTTTGGATAGAAATAAATTTATATCAATTAGAGTAATCTTTATTATTTATTTAACAGTCTTTATAATTTACTGAGATATTTTATTAAGTACAATTTGAAATATTAAGAAACAACAGTAATTTTTCTCCTTTCTTAGCCAATACTTTACCAATTTTATTATTGAGTTGGACACCGCTTTCATCCATGTTAAATATTTTATCTGGCTTATCCAGAAAATTATTCTCAGTTAAAATAGTTGTCAAGAGTTTGAAAAAAATTTGCAACTTCTGTTCTGTTGAGACCCTTCGCTCTTTCAATTGATAAACCCTCAGCTTGTCTCAAAGTTATATCAGGATTTTAGCCATTGAGGTCCAGCCATTTTACTCTCATTAATAAAGTTGTGCTTTAATCCCAACTTTGTCTCAATTTTTCGAAGGCAAGTGTTAAGCTATCTTCTGTTGATGAGGCATTTTGCTTATCTATAATAAATATATAAAACTGTGAAGTAGATATATATTTAATTTACAACAAGTTAGAGACAAAGTAAATTCGAATAAACACCAAAAAAACAGCAAAAAAATAAAATCCGTCTTTGCTTGTTAAGAAATGTTTAGTCACTCTAGGGGCAACTATCCGCGACAGTAAGCAGGGCGACTATCCTTTTTTTGATGCGGATACTTGCCCTTTTTATTTGCGAAATAAATAAAAATTATTTAGCAATAAAACATGATAAACAGTGTAATTTAAACTCTAATGCATGCAAAGAAACAAAAAGTTGACTGAAACCACGATCAGTAATAAAAATATTCAATAGAAATTACTTACCAATATAAATATAACGCCCGTCAAAGTTTCGGCGCGGAAGATTTTTGCTTACACGTACAAAACACTTGGGCCTATTCCGATGGCTTATGTGGCATTTAGGCCTGAAGGGCAGTCACTACTTATTGTAGTAAAGCGCCAATACAAATTATAATCTTAACATAGTTTTTTAAACACCGGGGCATGTATCCCACCGAGGCAACTATCCGGCTTTTACCCTATGGTAAACAAGTTCGTTTCATATTACCGACTAAGCAAACACTTTTCTAAAACTGTGGCTTCAGTAGGATTTCATTGTAAAAAGTTATTAGTATTGTCATAATTCCCAACTTTGAAGCTTACTAACCAACAAAAATGTTTCACGTTTCTACTACGTATCTACGAGTACCTAGTCCAGCCATAAGTTCTGTTCTGTTCTGAAGTACAGTAATTATTTTTATTAAAGTCTCAGCAAAAAATATTCTATTCGAAATGGCCACCTTTGGCTTTTATTTATTTTATTTAACGGCCTTTAAGGCCACGAATCTATGGATTTACGCACGGGATGCCAAGGGAAATTTCGCCACTGCTTACTCCAAAGATCTGGAATATGACTGACGGCTCCATACCCACTTTGTGCAATGCGATCACTGCAATCCTATTTTCTTTAACACCCCATTCCATATCGTAATTTGATAATGAACACTAAAAAATATGTGAAATGGCGCAAATACAAGTTTTTTAAAATATTATACGTGTTCCAAATTCAAAATAATTAAAAAGTTGAAAAAAATAAAAGTTTTTATGTAACATCCATCTATAAATATTTTTTTTTATAAGTATGATTTTGTAGATGGTAACGAAGTGTAAACAAATAAATATATGAATATATCGATGGGATGAATGATGATGGTATATTCAAGCAAATATTTCGCGGATAAAATCTATTGTGAAATAGAAGAAAAGTGGTGAAATCAAATTTATGGTGATTCGCGGCGCGGGCGCTGTTTAAACATTATCACACAGGCTGTTTGCGAGAGATATCTAATCTCTGTTTGCAGCCTCCTTCTAGCGCGACCCAATTAGTTTTACCTAGCTATCGTCTCTACACAACACTAATTGTGTCTATTAAGATTTATTACTCTAAAACTAAGAGTTTGACGTTCTTAGTGCTAAGTCTAGATTTAACTGATTATTGTCTACGCTACCATACTTTCATAATGCTCATATGATTTCTCAATAAAAAATTCAACTTCTAAATGTTACGTCCCAAGTGGGAATAGTTAAAACGCATCCAAGGTTTCAGATAAGCCAATCACCGTTACGACCCATTGATTCAGCGTACAATTGAGATATAAATCCAATTTGATTAATTATCCAGCATTTACATTACGTAACCTAACCTAAATTTACCACTATCTTTGGCAATTACAGCAACTATCCGTTATTAACAAAACAATTAACTACAACCCCTTTTTTATTAATGCTCTGACGCACGCACTGTTTTGCACAGGCAGTTCTAGACTGTTTGTAATGGAATACCTACACGGGTACGAGTAACGTTGTCCAAAAATTATAACAATAGTCATTATTTTGAAGATGTCGCAATAAAATTGATTGATGAAGTTTACTTGGACTCATAAAACCGCTGCCTTAAGATCACAAATAGGTAAGTATGACGACATTATTAAAAATAGATAGACGAATACTGTTACTGTTAACAGTACGAGTTCTTTTCAGATTTAATTCCTCATGCATTTTTTGTACAGCAAATTCAAATTTAAAATAATTCAATCATTTAGGTAACACAATGTACACTTATGAACGTCAATAAAGAAATACACATTAAACGCTTCTAATTTTACATTTACTGCCAGTTCTCAAATCAAGGGCGTAGAACGGACGAGAAGAACTGGCAATAAACTCTCCGCCACTCTTTTTATCAACAATAGTCATTGGATCAACCACTCAAAACTCTAAATCGTTGAGCCGAGAGGTTTTCCATATTAAGATTCTTTAGCTCAAGGCCGTGATGGTGCACTGAGCCGAGATGCAACGGAGAGCAAAATTAAATGTTTGTTCGTGCGACACATCTTGTCTATAACCTGGTTTAATAATTTAAAGTAGGACACCTAGATAAGCTTTTTCTATTTTATACTCGCTACATATTGCATCCGTTAATATTTTCCATCAAGTTGGCTTGTTGTTTCAAATAAGCAAATCTAAGTAGGTTTTACCTCTTAAGTCAACAATATTCTTCGCTTGAATAGAAACAAAGTATTACGATATAGGTACTATCAGTACAAAAGTGTCTTATATAAATATATGTCGTCAAAATACACAAAAAACGTATATATAGGTAAATCTATTTGTCAGTAGTATGTACCGTATTCACTTTTTATCGATTTAATTTTACAAAGGGTATCAAGTCAAACGAAACTAAATGATTTTCCATAATAATAATAATTTATTTGCAACAATATGGTAAACTTCGCATATTCTGCCACACATAATGGCGTGCAAATTTGTCATTCATTAAAGGAATTTTACATATTACATTCAAAATCAAAGTCAAAATCATTTATTCATTTTTTTTTTTTGTACACTTTTATATAATAATAAAATAATATACATTGAAATAAATAACTAAACTTAACATAAACTAAAATATATCATTAAAAGGAGTCCCTTAAGGCAAGGTTCCGAAGATACTGGCAGCGTTCCCCCTTTGAATTGCTAGACTAATTCTTTGTCCGAGGTAGCTGCCAGATCTTCGGTCTCCTGTGATGTCGACTAACCTTTTTGAAATTTCTTTAAAAAGCCTTAAAGCGCTAGGACCCCACGGACCAAGGGTCTCGACACCGAATGGGACAAAATCATATTCTGAGCCTAGACCCCTGTACTTGCATGCTTTATTTTTTTCAGCCGCTTCACAAGCCGCACCAGCTCTGTAGTTGGTTCCATGTAGATGGGAAGGGGCCAGCGTGTCAGTACAGGTTGCATCCCATACCAGTACCCGGCCCATCTTCCATGGAATAAAACTCATACCGTCCGGTCTCTTGCCATCGTCTCTTGCTATACCACTCGGCTCAAGTAGACTTGGCACGTTGACGGTGGCAAGGGAACGGCGTATGATATCGTTAAGTGCGGCATGTCTCGAGAAGCGGCCTGCACTTTTTTGGCATGACAGGCCGTGATGTCCTAACTTGTCGACATCACTGCCACAGGGACATATATGAGGAGCGCAGACCGGAACCCCAAGCCGTAGACAGGTTGCGATTCGAAGCGTGTCAGGCTCAAGAAAAGTTCCTGTATTAGACGAAGGGTAAGCGTGAAGCCAGTAGCCGGCCTCATGCGTACCCACGGCCAAAAGCCTAGCACGCGCCGAACCTGTACTACAACTTAAAAGATCGTCAAAAGTCATTTTGAAGTGTATGTCATCCCTGTGAATTTAGAGATAATGGAAAATTTTGACCTGGGCATGCAATTAAGAAAGCGTTTCTAGCTTCTTCCAAGCCAGCAATCTCAAAGTTTGAAGGGGATGCCCTTAAAATTTTACTTATGAGATTTGCTGAACTATGGACAGAAGATAGATAGGCTGGTAAAGCGACACTGGATATTTTGCGAATCCCTAAACCACCATAACGGATGGGTAGGGAAGCTTGGGTCCAAGATTGCTCGTTCAGCTGCATATTAAGAAGTGATTCTAAGTTAATTTTGATTAAGTCGTCTAATGGTGTTAAAAGATCTGGGTGATTCCAAAAGGAGCAGCAACGGAGCACATACGTAAATTTTGGGAGGAAAAGACAGAATTTTAATATGCAAAGTGCATAATGTGGACTAATTTCAAGGAGACGGTCAGCAGAATTTTGAAATTTAGTAAGTGAAGTATGAATATAATCAGAAATAGATTCATTAAAAATTGGAGAACCTAAAAGGTAAAGGGAATTCCTGTTAACTATTTTAATATTTGGAGCCAAAATTTGAATTTTTTTTTACATCATTTAAATTTAAGTCGCAGTTATTTATGAAAAGTTCGCATTTGTTAAAATTAAGCTCCAAACCAATGGCTTCAAATTTATTTTTGATTAAAAGAAGGTCCGAAAACACAGTATCCACCACCGGGTCCAAATACCAAACATTGAAATTAGAATTTAAATTTTTGATTATCGGATTTATAGCCAAACTAAAAATTGCAGGCCCAAGGGGATCACCCTGTTGACAACCTACTTCCGAGGAAAGTTCATTAGAACGATATAACAATTTAGTTGGATCAGCGTAACTGAAAAGAAGATAATTGTATATTTCCGGTATATGTTGTTTTATTTCAGTCAGCAGGGTATCCCTATTTACCGAATTAAATGCATTTTTCACATCAATTTTGAGCAACACGTCTGGCTGTCCGTGACTTAGGAAAGAGCGTAGGGCATGGACAGCTGCCTCACACCCTCCTTTCACACCGAAGCCTAACTGTACAGGTTCAAATTCTGAATTTAATTTTGGTAAAATATGTCGAACAGCAATTTTGGAAGCCAGACGTCGTAGTGTTGATCCAACAGCAATTGGTCTCACCCCTCCGTCCTTTTTAGTGAGGGCAATGAGGTTCGCGCCGAAAAGAATGGGAACAATTTCTGTATTGACATCCCCGGAATACATAAAATTTATTAATTTTGTGATCGAGTTAATAAGTTGCTCGCCTGCATCACCCACAGAATGCGATGTTAAATCTTATGTCATTTATTCATTTAGGTAACACAATGTACACTTATGAACGTCAAAAAAAATTATATATGAAATGCTTCTAATTTTACATTAATTACTGCCAGTTCTCTTACTTCTTGCCAGTTTATTTTAATACTACATCATCACATTATTAAAATATTTTATTACATTTTCAAATTCATATTAGTTACAATGTTTCACTGGAATAATCATTAATAGAAAAATATTTTTTTTCCAAAAGTACATTACGATTTTTAAAAACTAGTAGGAAGATCTTTGAATGTTTTAGGTAAATTATTATAAACCTTGATTGCCATACTTCTCTATAGTCTTAAAATTGTCTGTAATTATGTAATTGAAATAATCCCACCGTGATAAAATATTGACACAGCGCGAGCCGCGACTGTATACGATATATTCATTTTGTTGGCGATGAGATCACCAGTTCATTTGCTGTAACGCATCCTATATAATTTAATTAATACTGATATAGGGCTATTACTGAATTTTCCTTTTTGACCAAATGTTTCTTTCTTTGGTGATGAAATAATTTTTTTTAAAGAAAAAACTGTTTGACCGGATTGAAGTTATGTATTATTATAAATTTACAACTATTTAACATAATTTTAAATTTATCCGACGTTTCGCGTGCTTTACAGCGTGCGTGGTCACCGTGACCACGCACGCTGTAAAGCATTAAAATTATGTTAAATAGTTGTAAATTTATAATAATACATAACTTCAATCCGGTCAAACAGTTTTTTCTTTAAATGTGTAAAGGTTATGTAAATCAAAGACAATACTATAATTTTTTTTGTCTTAAATTACAATTTTTACACGCAAAAAACGTATAAAAGTTGCTTTGATAACCTTTATCTCCATTAACTTATTCTACTCTAATTGTTCTTAGGGGGAAAATCAAAAGTTTGAAAGTTGTTTTGAAACTTATACATCAAACAAAGAGTAATTGAAGCTTAACTTAAGGTCAGGTATTTATAGATCATTGACTCTAGGATACGTTTGCATTATAAGCGAAATTTAATAGGAATTATAAATGTAATGTGTTGTTTTTCGCATTAACAGCCGAATGAGGTTACATTCCAAATACATGATTCTCTTATTTCCTTAGCACGTGTTTATCCACATTGGCTACTTGTACATTCACTAACTTGTACTATACTGTACTGACATTCTTTATTAACCTAAAGTATTTAAGAAAACGTTGTTTATAAAGTTCATATCATTTTAAGATTACGTATTGCAAATCTTACTTCATTAAGAATTTCAAAAAACATGTCTCTAACCACCGAATGCTGTAAAACACTCGAATCGTCTAGTTTTAAGTCGTAATTTTAAAACAATAATAAGGTGAAAAACAATGTATAAATCAATGTTATGTAACTATTTACAGCGCATAATATTGAGACATATTTTAACGTGTACTTGCATATCTTATATGTCAGAGAACGTTAATAAATTTTATTAAGCTTCAATCTTCCATCCCTACGGAAATAGTTCAACACGAACCTTTTGAAGAACAGCAAAACAGCAGTAATTCTAATATAGCACATGAACGCTAACCCGGTCACATCACAATTTGAGGCTGTGTTGATTTCGTACGATGTTGAAACTGAAGATAACAGATGCAGACACTCCAAACCTTAGAGTTGTTTACAAGTAACGATTATTTTTTTTTATTGAGTAAGTATATGTATCACGACTGTCATGTTTTTTTTTATTTAACAGGGGCAAACGGACAGGACGCTTGTACCTGATGTTAAGTGATACCTCCGCCCATAGACACTCCCATTGCCAGAAGGCTTGCAAGTGCATTGCCGGTCGAATTAGTACACTATTTTCTTGAAGGACCCTACGTCGAATTTGTTGGGAAATGCTTCAGTCGGTAGCTGGTTCCACATCGAGAGTGCGCGCGGCAAAAACTGCCTTAAAAAACGCTCTGTTATGGAACGCCTCAACGCCCGAGCAACTCCTCTGAACTGGTACTGGAACACTCGGTACTGGGGTAATGGTAGAGGTTGCAGAGAGGCCCCTCATCTCTACGCAACGCCATGGGATTAAACCGCTCGGAAAGTGACGGGTCGTCGACGATTTGAATTGCTGAATGGTGAGTGTGAGAACGTTTTTGGGAAAAAATAAAATCTTATTATCCAATTGTCTATTACACATTGTATTGTAACGCGATGCATCGCGCCAAAGCCCCATCAGGGGACGCATATCACTTTACCCAATCAAAGGTTCGAATGAGGAAAGCAATTATCCACGTGCAAACACGTGCCGCGCAGGAAGCGCCCGCCCTCGCGGAAGACCACCTGCTTCATGTTATCTCAATTCCACAATTGACACTATTTCTGTCGGTTGCATATACAACGTTACTGATGCAATATTAATAAAACAAGAATCCTAATAACTTTATAAAGAGTGTAAAATAATAGAAGGCATATCACAGAATACTGTTGTCACACGTTACTCTGTTCATTATATACTAGTTTTAACATACAGTTAACAGATTGTGTCGGATTTACAATAAAACTGTGATAAAAATGGACTCGAGTCGGTGGACATTTTCAGCAACTCCATGAAGACCTTCCGCCGAGTGGTTTTAGCAACCTTGCTGTATTCGTTATTTGCTATTATTATTATTATTTCCCTTATTCCTAGATAATTATGTATTATACGGTGTATATCCGCGGATGCTTGACAGACCTATGCGACTTCTTCAAAACAAAGAGTCCCCTTGTGAGTTGTGTGCTGCGATATTGCGGGCTACTCGATTGTGAGGAAGTTGCATGATCTGGTAAACTCTGCGCCTTCTTAAATTCTAATGTCATTTTCACACATGTATATCGTTTCTATAACATATTTTCATACATATCTGATTGTCCATTGGATTTCAACATGTGTTATGTTGTAACAAAGTACACAATATGTGAGAAGTGAAACTTCTTTGACAAACAAATTTTTGAATCTTGTTCATATTTCTACAAATCTAAAACTTAAGATTTCCGAGACTTAGAGGGAGGGAAAAAGGAAGATATGTTAGGAATTTTATGAATTTAATTGTCATTAAAATATTAAGTGTCGAAAATTAATACAAATTATAAATTTATTTCTTCGGTATTTTAATTAACAATTCGTCATTTGAGATTTTAATAAATCATAAAATATAAACTACTATCTCTACTAATTCCGTAGAATTCTGACATTTCAAAAGTGTTACTACTAAAAAAGTTCTCCACCGAAAAAGGGAAAAATTTGACTTAAATGAGGGCAATAAAAAATGCTAGTAATGCTATTTTTTATGTTTTCACCTAAAAAAAGGTAAATCTAAATATTTACTTAGTCAAGTGACCTAATACAAAAATAACAAATATTTCAATATCACGAATAATATATCAAATTAACTTTAAATACTTTATTTTATTCTTTAGCTGGCATCACTGCCTACTAATTCCAGGTTTAGTAAACCTTTTAAAAAAATAAAATGTTATCTTCACTTGTGCGTTTTTCACTGTTTGCGATGAAAAGGGACGTAACTACCACTCGCCGTTAAACCACTTTTAATGTTGAGCACCGCACTTAATAAAATGGGTACATTAACTAACAATAAAATGTATGTATAGACTCAGATGTTCAGACTCGTATAGAAATTGAAAAATGTGCCCGGCTATAAAGGTTTGCCATCACTGACATGTCAAAAAATGATAGCTGTCAGAATTCTACGGAATAAAAAATCAGAGTATAATATTTCATAAATTCTCTTTACGAAATTTTAATTTTAAAAATAGAATTCTATAAGGTAATTCGCCCTTCTCACTCCCTCTCAATCGGTCTCAACCGCTCTCTCCCTTTTCTTCGACCAAAATGCTGCACATCTCATGCGCCTAAAGAAGTTTCACTACAAAAATAAATACGCGTAAACTTAGTTACTCGTAATCTTAAAAAATCTTGTAAAGATGTTTTATTTAGCAAGATAAAGAAAAACAAATGTTATTTTTTTTAAATTTGATAGCGCCGTCATATAAAAACAAAGCAAACACCACGGATGTACGCTGTCTAAAATATTTGAGATGATTGATATAAAAAGCGTGCCAGAATTTTTAATTCGTATGGAATATTAAGAACTACTACATACTAAGTTGCAGCATTCATCATTTTAGATTTTGAGATATAGATGATGAAAATGTAAAACAAATCGATCCCGTGTCGCTCTTGGCTGTCATTGGTCAAATGGAAATATAGATAATTGTATGTAAATGGTCCAAGATCCTCCCACATAACAAACAATTATACCCATCGTAGACTACATCAAAAAGTCATCAGGAGATTGGTATCACAATCTTGACCTGTATCAAGTCTTTTGACCTAAATTGCAATAAACGCACATAAATCACTTACCCGAGCCTTAATCCGTGTGCCCTGGTCAGCTCGGCCCATCCTAATCACTATTTCCAACGACACCTCACTGTTAATAAAAATAAGGATATCGTTTATAGTTCTATTGAGGGTCTCAACAATTTTAATGGTATCGTTACAGAATGAAAATAGTAAGGCAAATCGGAATGGCGTTTTTGAGAAGTTTGAACAAGATCAATGCATCTCTTTAGCTAGATATTTTACTAGAAAAATATACTAAATTTTTATTAGAAAAATATATTAAAATTCGTTGCAACACTTTCGATATTGTACTAGAAATCGTATGGTTCAATTCTCATATCATATCTAAGGAATAGTCCTTCCAATTCTTTTGAAGCGACGCGGACCCTTTGTAACAAATCAATTTTCAATCATTTGTAAGAACACATCTATAAATATCTCCATTATTTTGGAGCCCTATGGAAATGCTCACGGAATTAGGAGGAAAAATAATTAGTGGAACACAAGTTATAGGTAATCACAGTTTATTTATTAAATCTAACGTATTTTAAATATCCGCTTAGAATACAATTTTGATTTAAAACAATGAATCAGTGTGTCGAGACAAGTTCGCCCGAACGCTCACTTTCCGCAGAGGGTCGAGCGTCAACGCTCTCGAAGGCAGCAGCTTCGATTACGTTGATGAGACACGGTCTCATTAGTTTTTTTTTGGGTTTAAATTACAGCTACGATGTATATTACGAAGAGTGGGGGTCATACGGATGAGCCCACACCTACGTCGGGGCTTAATTAGTTCATTACTAATAAAGTCCAGTTAATGAGTCGGCTTCTGAGGAGGTGGGGAAAGTCTTAAGGAATGAAAGGAACCTTACGATCATTGCCTGGGCTTCAACACGCTCATCTCGTTCCCTTTGTACGCGTAAGCCTTGAAGGGACACACCTTCTTCCCGTCCTTGTACAGGTAGAGGCGGAAGCAGGTGTCGCAGAAGTACGTGGGGTCGAAGGGGACAATGTCGCAGTCCTTGACGACCCACTTGGTGCTGTGCTCCGAGCATATGCTGCAGTAGTTGACCTGGCTCAGGCCCACCTGGCTCACGAACGGGAACATCCGTCGCAGAGGGTCGCGGGGGTGCGCCAGCCGCGCCTCCGAGAAGGTGAACGGGTGCTCGCAGTCGCCCAGGTGCACGTAGACCTGACGGAGGACACGCGACCGCGAGTAAGGAGTGACAGTTCAAAAATAACCGATGCATCAAATAAGGCAACATACATCGGGATATCCGAGCCTGATCCTGACGTCTTCCAGCTTGACGTCCATGGAGTGAACGGGAAAGGTGCCCATGTTCCGTGCGGCCGCCCATTCCCGCAACTCCAGAGTGATGTCGGCGCAGCCTTTGCGTTCGTCCACGTAGAACACGTTGTTGATAAACATGAAACTAGACGGAAATAGGTCCTGAAAAAGGATATTACAATTTCATCAGATTTAAAATACCATCAAATAATTTTTTCCAAAAATGTATTAATCCATTGCAAGGTAACGAGCTGTTATTGTAGAAATTAACAGATATGTCTATTGGTTTTAGGGTCAAAGGTGTCACGCTTACAACGAGGCTAACACTGCTCTTCCCTTATTCCCGTCTTTTATAAATATACTTACATATATTTAAGTTCAGAGGATTCTATTACAAGAAAATATTGGATTAATTAAATTTTGTTTCAAAGAAATGGAGCATGGATTGTTTACTTGGAACTAGAATTATGGTGAGTGAAAAAACAGGTTTTGGAACACCTCAAACAATGTGTCCGCTTCCATTTGCTTTGTTATTGAGACACAGTTGATGCAATACCTTAGGTGAAGTTGAGGGTACGGCATCTGGGTTCTCTGAGACATCAATGCCTGTAGAGATGTCATTGAGACAGTAAATGTGATCTCTCAGAACCCAAAGGGGCTGTTGCCCCAGCACCACGATTTCTGACACCAAGAGCGAATGACGGACAGTCTGTAAGCAATGAGAGACATATTTTAAATATTCTTCAAAACCGAGAAATGTTGATTCACTTTAATAAGAGCCATTTTAACTTTATATTTTGCAATATTATAAGCTTGTCCAGAATATGTATAGCCCCTTTAAGTTTTAGTGTTTAGAAATTTGTTGGATTAGAGGCCAAAAGAATGTTAATGGCAATACTTCGGGTCAAAAATAAATTTCTCAACGCTATCTATACAAGAAATTATCAATTTTATGCAATGATTACATTGTTGTCCAGAAGATTTAGAAGTTTAAAGCGAAATACCAACATATTTTGCTGAATGTGAATAGGGGAATGGCCGATATATTCTAACTCTGTAGATGATATCTTTCCCTGATTGCAGCAACTCATTGTCAGGTTCATCATCCTGAAAAAAAGACCAACATAAGAATTGTTATTTTTCACATTTCTTTCTTATAAATGCTAAATCTGTATCAAGTATGTGAACACCCTTTTTAAACCAATATATTATGTATTAAATATTGGTTAGAGCTAACCACATACAATAGAACTAAATTAAATGGATATAATATTTTATAGAATGATGTTTACTATAATTATATATAATAATAATTGATTTTAATTTTCAAAAAAGGTATTAATTTAAAATAAAACTATGTAAGATTTTACTGTTTTTTCTAAATTGCAAAAAAAGACACAGATATTATGGCTCCAAAACCACTCAAATTTATATGAGCCAATGGATTGCCTAATTATATCCTACTATATATAAAAATGCTTTAAGTTTTTATTTTATTATTGGAGTGCAGAAAGTGTTAGTTTTAATATAAATTACTTACGTCTTCAGGTGGTGGTATAAGGCATACTGTTCTATATTTTAACTTCCGGGAATAGCAATTCTTTTTATCAATTTCTTTTCGGAACATTAGATTCTTGCAGATATGTAGAGAACTGGAAGCTTGAGGATTATAGCAACTGTTCAGAGCAGAAGCCTTGCTAGTAGGTAGTGACATTGACATCTTTAATTCATGACCAGTTTCCAAATGTTTTGGGCTAAATGAAATAATTATTAATTACTTTAATCGATCGAGTAATAATACTTTATTTTTAATTTACAACTTACTCGCAAAATTCGACGAGTTTATCATATTCCTCATCGTCTATGTTACCGACAAATGAAACAATTTGTTGTTCCAGTTCCAGCTCCACGTCCCCCCTCGACGTAGACTGCGTATGTATTGGTAAATCCTGAAAGACCTTCGGTAAGTTTTTTGTAATCAACGACTTTGTAATACCACTACCGGTGACTTTACGCCAATGGGGCCCTTCATCTTTTGCATATAAGTTACTGATTTTTGCTTCTTCATTTTCACAAAAGTCAGGCTTCAAAAACTTATTTAAGTTATTCTGTATGCTCTCTTGATCTCTTTTTAATGTTTCCTCTAATTTATCGTCGTATGGCATTGAGGCCATAATTTAAAGAAACTATTATATTTAATCACAATTTAACTCTACTAAACTTTAATAACAGAAAATCATTTAATATCACAAACTATGAAACTATTTAAAATTAAGTTAACATTTTTTAGACAAGTTTTTGTAACAAGAAAACAGACTAAAAATTATTAAATGAGAGTGATACCATTTCACAAACATTGACATAACTGGTGACCCTTTTCGGAAAAAACAGTTTTATTTTTTTATTCATAAAAATAAATACACTATACTTACAGTAATAAGCCAGTACGATAATGTTAAAATTATAATAAAGGAAATTATATTAAATACCAAGAATAATATATCATATCACTACTGTGAAAGTGTGAACTCACTCTGCGAACATATTATTGTAATGTGTTTGGCAAGGGGTACCAGGGGGCTTAGTCAATATGCCTTAACAGTAGTGTATGTAGGAAGTCGTAAACTAAATTTATGTGAAAATAACAATATGAATATCGATCTTTAATTAACTGTCAAGAGATTCATTAACACTCTGATTTAACTACTTTACTGCGACATATCCACGATGTCAAACGCCTTCCTGTAATCATAGCATTAAATATAAAGCATCTTTCAATCCAGCATCCAGAATAGGGTTTAGGTACATAATTAATTGCGTTCAGTAAGTTGCTGCTTGTACTACGCAAGGGTCTAAACCCATGCTGGCAATAGTCGGGTGCAGAGCTTCTTTGAATATTTCAGCGGGAGTCAATAATATAGCCACCGAAAGTATAGTCCTTTTCATGAAAGAAGTCCCCCAGACGCAGCGCTGTAATCGCATGACGTAATGTTGCCATTTATGAGTAAAAAATTTACCTATTTTACTTAGCATATTTAATTTATCAAATAATACTATTTTCTGCATACTTCGATGAAACAATATTTTTGTTATGTAAAAAGTATATTTTTATTTATTTATATAAGCGGTGTTCTACATACTTCCAGGGATAAGATGAGAAAATAGGGTAAAGAAAAGCATTACAATTTTTTATTCAGAGTTTTATTGAATAATTTTAGATCAGCGGTCATAGGAACATCACTGTCTGAAGAGTGGATGGAAACATAATCAGATTCTGTTTCAGTGTCACTAGCCGTAGATATAATTGTTCTTTTTGAAGTGAAACTTCTTTATCGAGGTTGGAAAAAAATTTAGTGTAACATTTTTTCATTACGCGTCACATTTTTCGGTTACGCGCCATGTTGCTTTTTGAAGTCAACTGTCAAACTTCTTTATCGGCGTTGGAATGAAACTTCTTTATCGACGTATGGGAGAAATTTTGTAGCAACTCGTCACGTTTTTCAATGATAGTAATAATTCTATTACAATTAATGAAAATCTATAATAATCTTCGTAGTAATAAGGTAAAATGAAATATTTGTATTCATATCTATGATAATAAAAGCCTTTTGTTAAACTTTATCTAATTTAACGAATTTCTGTAAAATTGCATATAGTAGATCATTTTTCGAAAAATAAGATCATAAAGAAGTTTCACTTCTTACATGTGTACACCTAGTACACGCACAATTTATTTATATTGATACTATTTCGGATGCGGGCGACTCTTCTACGGGGTGACAATTTTTTTCTAAGTACTCGCCGCTGTTATACCTTCATTTGTAATTCTTGTTACAGTTCTCTCTGACACACCTACTTTAAATAATGAACAATTAAAAATGATAATAACTTTAAGTTTATATTGCTTATGTACTATGTAATATATGTTTTAATTTAAGTTACCTAGTTTCATTCGCTATGTATTTGTTCAATTTTGTCGCAAAAATGAATTTATATCATAAAAGTCCCATCAATACAGCAAAAAAATATTATGTGGCAACTCTAAAAAGTACCTGTTATGGCGGCGACTCTCTTCCCAACATTGTTTAGTGGTATTAAAACACCTTGATTCTTTTGTTCCGCTTCACAGAACTCTTTCATCTTCAATATAATTTCTCAAGTCGAACTTTTTACAACTTTTGGCATTGTAAACAATCTATAAAATGCACTAAGCTAGTTAAAAACTCACAAAAATCTACCACAACAAACGAACTTGATAACATCGACGAACGACAACATGGCCGACCTGTCAAATTTAGTTCCAAAAATCTCCGCGGGACTTCTTTCATGAAAAGGACTCTATAGGTCTATGCGGTTCCACAGAGTCTTTTCTATCACCTTTGGGTATCACTCTCGTGATTTTCACTCACAACGAATCTCGTGATTTTCCAGCAATCTATAAAGTAACAGTTATCCAGACATAGATTATATAAATAGGCAAGGGGCTCAGCAAGTACAGATCGGCAATCCCTCATAATACATGCTGGTATGCCGTCCGGGCCCGCCTAGCGCTTCGGCTTATATTCAAAAAAAAAATCGAAAAATCTTTATTCAATAACATTTATAACAAATATTGGAGCCCCTGAACTAAGTCTAAGGAGACCTGTACATCAGGGTACTCCGCTTATATAATTAAACTTCAATTATGAATAAACATTTCTCAAAGAGCTGACAAGAAACAAATGGTATTTTTATACACAAACTTAATGGTAGGGGAGCTCACGATGCTAAATGGGGATTTACTCGAGCGTCGTAGAGACCTATTGGGATGCAAAGCTTAGATAATAAGAAGAAAAAAATGTTATATGATAAATTCCTTTTCATCGATGGGGGAAGCGGCTATAGATAGTTAAATATGTAAAAAAAAACTGTTGCATGGACATCCTCGAGCGCGTCAGATATTGATAGCATCTATGCCCTACGTATTTTTAATAATGTACGTATGTTAATCTGATCGTTTGCATGATGCGGGTGGTTGTATTTAAGGGTTGAAAATGAAAAAAAAAAAATTATCGAGCGCGTCAGATTTTCTAAGGGAGTGTTAAGTGCACCAAAAAAAAGCTCTCATTCACTAATCTGACGATTTCGATGGGACGCAAACCCACAGCCATTTTCATAATTTGCAAAAAAAAATCGCAATTTTGAAATACTCAAGCGCGTCAGATTAAGATATATGTGGTTCATCTTTATGTTCTAAACGTACTGTCTCATAATCTGACGATTATCTAGAGGGATTCGCCTGATCTGACAAAAAAAAAATAGAAAAACGGTTCACCTAAAGGGCCATCCCTGCAACTTCCCGCTAATTCCATTCCTGGGCGCTTAAAATTGATATTTTGAGCTCGCCGAGTTCAAAGAAATAATATTTCTATGCATTTGAGCTCTACCAGCTCGAAAGTCTGATAGAAGTTTCATAGAACACTATTTTTGGAATTTTCAAACCGCAATAACTTTTGAATGGATCAAGCAATTTTCACGCGGTTGGCGGCATTCGACGCAGTTTTATCATCCTCATAAGTAATTTTAATTGATCGAACCACAAATTTCGGAGTAATCCCGAAAAAACACATTTTCGGGTTTCTTTCGTTCACGATATCTCTCGAACGAATCAACCGCTTTTGACCAGCTTGGTGGCGATCGACGTGGTTTTTCAAGCTCAAAGGCGGATTAGTTTTTGAAGTTGATCGATAAAGAAACCACATTAAAAATTTTTTTGCGATATATCAAAATTTCTCAAAATTTCAAATCGGTTCAAATTCACAGGAAATGTAATTTTGAGGGAAATATTTAGAACGCCGTTTAGTAGATTCCGATCGGTTTAGTCGTTCAAAAGTTATAAGCGAGTACACACACATACATACAGACATAGTGACAACATCACGGAGGTAGTCAGGGAAGCTTCCTATGACCTTAAAACGTCAAGATCTGATGAAAACTCGATTTTCGCAAAACGGGTAATAACCAATAACTTCCCGAATTGTTTAAAATTTAAAAATTTTCTTAGCGGGAAGTCAAAAATTTTTTTATTTTTTTTAAATCATTGAACTTAATTAATTGAAAAGCTCAGGAAATAGCATGCAAATAAATAAGTGTATGCTTTTTTAGTAGAATACATGTATTTATTAAAAAAATACTTTAAAAAAACCTTAAAACAATTTAATGTTTTATAATTAATTGATTAATTAATCATCATCTTCATCCGTAGTATCATCTTCCTCTTCTGGCTCAATTTCATTCTCAGATTACGTATCTGTAACAAAAAATTATTAAAATATTTAACAATATTTTCTTTATGAACAACGTGTTTTTTCAATTATTGAAGAAAAGAAATACCCGATTCTGGAGTATCATCAAGAATATCAGGTGTTATGACTACATCTTCGTACGCTTTCGGCAATTGGTCACCTGCAAACCAGTTCAATTTAAATTTCTCGTCGACAATTTTCCATCCATAGTCCGTTGGTAAATGATCAGTAATTTTTGCATTATGGGCATTACTCCATAAGCATGCAATGAATTTTGTGCGTAACACTTGCTGGAGTAACTCCGATTCACAGGGTGGCAAGTTGCAGGCATCGTAATGCCGGACACTCAAGGAGAAGGGTTGCGACTTGTCTTTTACTTTGTATGTCCTATTGAAGATGATAATCCTGGCTTGATTGACATCGTCTAACTTTTTCAACCCATACAAGTGGCAAGTAAAAGAATGTATAATGTTAAAAGAATCCTGCACATTATGCTCATTTGATCCCAAATCCACAAATGCTTCTTGGAAAATTTCTGAATTCATTAATAATTGTAAAGGTTTCTTTTTCCCTCGTCGGTACAATGCTGGGTTGAAATCGCAACCAGTGAATGCATGCAAAGCTGGAAGCGCTTTCGAAATTTTTGAACCTAATTTTTTGTAGAGAGCGGATACGTCGATGCGTCGGCGGGCATTGCCAACTCCAAGATCCATCCAAACTCCTACTCTTGCTTGCAGGTGTTCCATATTTGCTAACATGATGACCACTATATCAGTATCAGAAGTTCTGACAGTAATGGTAGAATCTTCATTTTGTTGGCAAGCAACAAATGCTATCTTCGTATCCGCTTCTTCGTGATCAGGGCATGACAACTCATTATTAATGATGCGTGTTACTTTATTATCAGTAACAGAATATTCATAACACAAATCATGTATTATGTAAATTACCTTACTACCGATAAATGTTGCCATCTCCTGATCAGCCCAATGATCGATCAAAAACTTGACAATAGCTTCTTTAAACTTTAAATTTTTTAAGTATTTCGTAAATTCTGCTGTTCGTGTTTGTTGAGGACCGGAAATGTGTTCCTTGTCATCCTTGTCATCTACACTACCTCGAACAGAATGCTCATAATCCTTGACAAGGCATTGTAATATTTTCTTTGACACACCTCCAAAACTACGGGGCATTTCTTTAAAAGTATGTAAAAAAAAGAAGCCATCTATAATTACAAGGTCAACTTGGGGTGGCGGTTGCTCCATATCTTTAACTTGTTTCTCTAACTCGTGAATTAGTACTGACTTATCAGTCTTGTTTAAACAACCATCTATATGGCACAGTGATAACGGCATAGGAGTTATGGGAAAACAAAGTACTTTCTCCAAGTCTATACTCGTGTCAAGAGATAGAGCTAATAACCGTCCGAATAAATCCCGCTGCAATGTAACTTCGTGCACTTTTTCACCAATTTTCATTTTTTTTTTCTTCTTGAGGCTTGCAAAACTTAGCACCTTATTTTTTTTTACTGGCTGGTGAAACCTGTCTGAATTTAAATTACATTCTATTATGAATTGATCGCGCAGAAATGTTCCTCCAGACACTGTATTTAGTAAACAGTTTGTAATTTCTAGAGAAGCAGCTTGCCCCGTTGAAATGTTAAACAACAGATCCTTATCAATTGAAGAAGAGAATGGATTGATGGTCTGCAGGACACTGCTCGAAAAAGCTTCAATTTGGATGCGTTGTTTTTTCATTCGATCTGGGTGTAGATCAGCAGCAATATCATGGTAGTTTCTGTCAAGCCCTGCACGAGTAAGCATATGAGATATGATTCTTGTTCGCGCTCCATGATTTTTTGCCCAACGTTGTCTAGCAGAAATTGCTTTGAATTTGTGAGGTTAACAATTCCAGTAAGACGACGAGCAGCATCACCATTTATCGTCTGCTCTAGCGTTAAATCCACAGGAATTCGTGAGAAAGGCTTGCTGGTTCTTCTGATTCCAAACGAACCCTTAGCCATTTCAGATCGGAGGCCTGGATCATTGGATGTGTGTTATCTACATGTTGCAGTAAATTTATGTAGTAGGTACACTAGCCATCGACTATAGTTTGGTTGATTGTAATAGAAGAATAAGCTGACGATTTTCGCAATGGTATATATGTACAATTCTAAATCTCCAACTCTAATACTTTTAATGAATAAGTGGTAAAGATTTATAAAATCAATGTACATTGCGTAAAATTGCGCCGTTCTTCCGTGCTTGCCGTCTAATGAGTCTTTTGTGTATTCTTCATAAGATTGAATGAGACGTTGTGTTTCTGCATGATGAACTTGAGGAGAGACATCTTCATGAGCAAAAAATGTGGTAAGATATTCGAACACTGATTCGTCAACTGTCAATTGTTTTTTTTCCAAAAATGCTTCGAAATGTAATTGTTGCAACGCCACGAGAGAATGCAACCGTTTACATCTGTTATAATTTTTTCCGCTAATAAAACCTGGCACTGAACCATTAGCGATCAATTCACATTCAGTCATGATATTGCTCAGTCCACAATCTTCAATAAAAGTACCAACTGCCTTAAAAAAAGCCAATTCAATATGAAAGGCCCCTAAATGAATAAAAATGTTATTAAATCTTGGAGATTCTTGTACTTGAATACAATAACTAGTGCGAGCAATAGCTAGATCATAGGTGATCTGGATGTAGGGAGCTTGACACTCCTTTGCAATATCCTGACTCAATTCTAGAGTTTTCAAAACAGTTGAATTGTTGGTGGGAGATTCATTAATTGGAGTAAGAAATGAAACTTTTTGAACTCGTGATTCGTCAATCAAAATCTTGCTGTGAAATCCTACCCACATTGGAACATTCGATATTTTATACTTATGTAATAACATCCACGTAACGTCCAGCTGTTTCGACATACTCAAATTGTCTGGAGCTTTATTAAGCTCTGAGATGTCTAGCTGATTCCAGGTGGTAATTTTTAACTTCTTAGTAAATGGATGCATTTCAAAAGTAACTTCTTCAAAAGCCCTGCGTTTTCTTTTTTTTGTTTTTGGAGTAGTAATGGAAAATTCTGGAAAACTACCATGCACAATCTCATCGATTGTTGAATTTTCATTTGCAGAAGGGCTAGAAGATTCCAATGACACCGGATCCGGATTCTGCACGATATCCTGAAAAATTATTCCCACCGTATCATGCAAAGTATCTTTGCCGTTGGGGGTTTCTACGAAGCGGTCGAAATTGTCGAATGCGACACCAGTATTCAAGTCCGGGCGACGTTGAATATCTTCAGGACATACATGATCACTATTTACCGTTGAAAATGTCAGCTCAGTCTCTAGCTCTTCTAAAGTTGTGTAAGAGCAACAGTGCCCATATTTTGAAAGTATATATATTAACAACTTTCTTACTGTTGCATAAGCTCTTTACTGCCAGACCTAGGGTAATTTGCTTCGAAGTTTTAATTTTATGACCAAAAGCTGCATAAATCAGATCTTGCCCAATGGAAAAAATAGAAAGTTCTTTTTTTTTTCTATTTTCCCGTGCTTTTTGGGATAGATGCGAAACATCACCACAAATGAAAGTTTCCAAAAAACAATGAAGAAGCTCTGGCACGTAATCGCACTCTCCCAATATCAAATCTTCAGCTGTACAATTTTCAGGCAATTCTCTTCTGGTTGAGTTAAGAATTTCTTCACGAAGTTGTGTTGCAACCGAACGGATGGTTTCTTTTACTGCCATCGTTTTAAATAAATCCGTGTAAGTTAAAACAGAGGCGGAGAATGGAGCAAGAAACTTTTTTTTTCAGCGTAAATTATTTTCATCTTATTGTCAAAAGTTTCCATCAATTTTCTTTCCAAGAGAACGAAGAAATATTGATGGAATTAGATAATAAACTGCATTGCTGCTCTAACAATTTTTGATATTCTTTTTTTACGAAATCAAAAAACAAACATTCACTATTCTTGACCACTGTTTCTTCTAACATTTCACAAAGAATAGTATATGCAGTATTGGTAACTTTTTTTTTCCTTAGAAATTCGCTATTATCATTCTTATAAATATCGCGTAAATATTGATCCTTGCAACATTTATGGTAGGGATTTTTGGTATCATCAGAGAAAGAACGGAGCTTTTCCAACATTTGTACATCATGTTGTTCCGTGGCCGCGCTTTTCAAATTCTCAATAGTTTTTAATCTATTGACAGCTAAACGAACTTCACGACCATGATGCCGTTTACGCTGTTTTTGGCAAATGAAGCACGTTTGTGATGCTGAATCTGTACTGAATGAATTATTGGAATCCTAAAAGCCTTCCTGAACGTTGCTCGACTCTCCCACTCTGAAAATTTTATGAAATTATTTTTTTCAGTATTATAAATATTTAATAAATGAAGTCATATTAGAACTTACTCGTCTGTCGATGTACCAGCAACCTCAGTAGACAAGGAATCAACAGTACCATGTGCTTCGGAACACTCTCCAGAATCAGGAGCATGTGTTTCGTAGCTATTTCCCGAAACTTCCGGTGTATTGTCATGTTCCACTACAATTTTATCTTGTAAATACTGAAAGTCTCGCGGTATTTTAATTGCAGTAAATAATTTATAGCACTGTGCGTGATATAAATCTTTTAATGATGATTCCATCGACAATTCGAGGTTATCATATGTTCCTCGAGACTTTCGGATAACCGGCTTGATCCGACGATATTCCAAAATATTTACACATTTTTTTAATGTATTTACAGTAAATTTAATTGTTTTTTGTAATGTACTTTCACTACAAAATACACATTTCAAATCAGTCTTTATGATCGGCTGTGATGGCTTCATGGCAACAGAAACCTACCTACCATGGACTTTCTTAAAAACGATCCAGTTGAGATGCTGGTGAGTTTAGGTACTTCTTTCGGCATCGCAAGACCGAATGAAAAAACGATAATTTTGTTTGAGGTTTCTATGTACGATTAGAAATTTAACTGTCAAACTTCGACAGATGTTTCTATAAAAATAAATAAAAGATAAAATCATTTTAAATAATTCATCGATTCCAATAAGCTATTATGTCTTAATATATATAATATTCATTTCATACAAAACTATTCTTTTGATATATTTTAAACGTAAAGTTTTCTGGTGCTATGATAGTGACACTTATTATTTCTAAACGTTTCCGTCAAATTTTTAATAGAGAAAGAGTGAGAGAGAAATAGAAACGCGGAGAAGGAAATATAGGCATCACGCAGCTGCACGCATTTTACTTTATTATCGACGAATTTTTGTTATTTCGGCTTGCGGAAATCGTCAGATTATATATTTTTCATTATTCTTGAATTATTTCCTTCAAAATAAAAAAAAAATTTAGCTACGCTCGAGAATGTCGAGATGACGTTTTTTTTTTTACAACTTTGTTGCCCTCCCCTTTCTTTACGTCACTCTCAAATTGTCAGATTAGTGGAATATACACTTTTTAGGATGTAATTAACTCACCCTACCTTAATCTGATGCGCTCGGCAATTTCTGATGGTCAATTTTTTTTTACTAATCTGATCCTGTCTCCTTCACAGGCGGCCTTATATATGGACCTCATGTTTTGTGGAGGTACTTAACCGAGTACAAGCTATCCCCCTGTATATTAATCTGCCGCGCTTTAGTAAATCCCGAAATCCCCTCTTGGGCTCCCCTACCATAATTATTCTGCTATGAAATATAATGCTACCACGATTATATTCAATAACATGATATTAACTTTGTACAGATCGCTTATCACTATGCAATATGCATTTTAACCATCTTAAAAACCAGGTAGTAGGTACAATTCGATGCGTAGGCCTCATTTTTATTATGGGTTTAAACCCGATGGGCGATGGCTGGTTGCGGCTTCTAAGCAAACTGTAAAATTTTAATGTAAAATTCTTGCTGATTCCTATTCAAAGAAAAACATCATGAACAGCGAAATCAGCGGTCAGGAAATTTCCCTCGCCCTAATTGACTACATCCACGATACCTAAACTTTAGATATACCTGCGGGTACTGAGTACTAGAAAATAGTGAACCAAGTTTAAGGATTACTTAATTCCTACTTTATATTATAATATGTATTCTAGTTATTAGGGTAACATTGTCACATTAAAATATCAATTAATTATAGTCGTAGTGAAAGAAAGTACTCTGAATTGATGTTTAAATGTATCGAAGTATATTAACTTAAATAGTCTTGCAGTCTATAAATAGGGTTAAAACGTAAGTAGCCATCGACAGCAAAGAAACAACAAATAAAAATAGCCTGTATTCGAATACTACATAGTCAGGATTACATTAAGTTCATTATGTTTAAGTTATTAGTGCACGACCTCCAGTTTGAAGGCTTGTCTCTGATCCTCGCTATCATTTTCCAATCCTTCCTCGCTATCCGTTTTACTACATCTTCCCAGGTTGCTAGTGCGCCCCCTCCCCCTTTTTTCTTCCCACTGACCCATTCCAAGTAAGGTCTGTGTGACCAGCCCATTTTCAGACATGGCGGACCTGTTCGACATCGAACCTTATATATTAACTCGTAGTAATAATTTTACTAAGCAGATGAAAGGTTTCTATTTGTTTATTGTTTTAACGTTTAAAATTATTATAAATAAATTAGATTTATCTATGATTTAGTCCTCACTTACCTACTTGCAAATTACTAATTCTAAGACATTACACATTCAGTAATAAAGAACGCATGGAATACCACGTATAACTATTAAAAATAAAAATGGAATTTATTCCTCAAGATAAACTTTTAAAAATTAAGCCGGACACTCTGGAAGTTATCCGGGATGAGATCAACCTGGGTAAACCAGGAGAGATGAATACCGCTGTCAAGATCCTTAAGGAGTGGGTACAGCAACAACCGCATTTTAAAAAGAAGGATTTTGGTAAGTAGATCATTAATTTTTTTTGTAATTAAAAATTTTTTTGTTACATATTTTTCGAGTTTCGTTTTACTTTAATTGTACTCGTATTTACGTTTACCTAATGTACATAATATATACCTACATGTACCTAATACATAAATATAACGAACAAAAGTGTAATATTTTATAGGACAAAGGTCGTTTGGTTAGCCTTTAAAACTATAGATAGACATGCATTACTATTTTGAGACATATTAAGTTACCTTATTTCTATTTTTTTATAGGTGAGCATTTTCTAGAAACGACCATTCTTTCGGGAAAAGGATCCATTGAACGAGCGAAGAAACAGATAGATAGAGTGTGCACGTTGAGGTCATTATGGCCACGATTTTTTGGGGTTCGTGATATTAGAAAAGAGTTTGCAGATATATTTGCAATCGGGTAAGAATATACGAGTCTCATTTCTGAAATCGATTACACAAAACCGGAGTGAGGATGCGTTTTAATGTTATATAATTTTAGTGTTATTATATATATATGGATATTTGAAAGGTTGATTAAAATCTGCACAACGTACAGTCGGTGTATCGTCAGTACACGGGGGTGTTCAGACCCTCCAGATAAAAAGTATTCACGCCCCAATATAAATATTTATAAAGTTCTATGCATTGGTCGTTTCCTGTACTGTAGTGGTGCGATGTAGGAATACTGAATTTCCAAACACTTTATTGGTTATGGTTGAGGTGTTAATGGCAGCCTGTTTTTGGAGAATGGTAATGTCTATAGAGGCATTTAGTTAGAGGCAACTGTGAAATTTATTATTAACACTATTGTTGTTGCGCCTATTTAACGATCAGTATGAAACACGTTTGGGTATTCCATAAACATGTAAGTTCTATTTTAAATGGATGATATTTGCTAAGTTTTTCTTATTCTTTAGCTCCTAGGTCCGTTGGAACTGTAATATCTTTTAGGTTTTGTTATTTATTTCATTAATGTAAATCAAATCTGTCTGCGTGTTATGTAGATACTGGTATTTCCCATAAAATTTTTGCTGTTTCAGTTTCTTATATGTATATAATATATATGTATACTATGGTTTATAATTATAATATTATTTTAGACATTTCGGAGTACTGCCTGAAGTAAATGAAAATAACCACAGAGTGTTTGTCGCTCAAGTGAATGGAAACATTTTAAAGTCATCACAATTATTCAATTATTATAGATATGCAATATGTGTAAGTATTATTTCTTTATATGTAGATAATAATTTATGCCATTTAAAATTATCGACCAAAATGATCACAGAAATTTAAAAATTTGCGCCTGAAAATAATTTATTATGATTGAATATTTGAACAAAAAATATATCGCGAAACATAGAATTTGTATTTCTTTCAGACACTGTAGTATTCTAGAATTAATAAATATGTCATATAGA
The DNA here is from genome assembly GCA_905332375.1 of Pieris macdunnoughi. Classification (NCBI taxonomy): domain Eukaryota; kingdom Metazoa; phylum Arthropoda; class Insecta; order Lepidoptera; family Pieridae; genus Pieris; species Pieris macdunnoughi. The sequence continues at coordinate 461,000 of CAJOBZ010000058.1, forward strand.
TTATTAACAACGCCACGATATACATAGGTCTATGCTATATAAATTTCAGTTTGGAGAGTACATGAAAACGCACGATTACTATGTCAGCTATCAATACATCGTGGATCTGAGACAAACCGATATGACGGCGTTCTTAGCTGCCTGTAACCCCATTGAGATGAAACAAGCACTAACTATATTAATAGTAAGTTTTATAACAGGTCCTTAATAATTGGGTAATGTCTCCTCAGGACATTAACTATACTAATATAATTTAGCATCCTGTGGTATAATTAAAAAGTACTTAGTTAGAAATTAGCAAGCTTTTTTTAGTATTATTTACTATCGGTATAAAATATTAAGTAAACCTCTTGTTTAATTAGACAGTCAATAACTACACAACTTACAAACACCAGTAAGCTACTTTATTGATGAGCTCAATAACTTGTTAACAATTGGCCGGCACTGGTCCTCTCTAGTGATATCGCAAAGGATTCACCAATAATGGTCCCCTAGTTACGGTCACGGTAATCATTAATGTAGCCCATATTAATGAGCAGATTTATAGATATTCGATCAAATGATAATAATTATTATTGTTATAATAAGCGTAATAAAAATTACATACATAGCTGACTAAAGCTTTAATAAATTTAAAGTGCTAACTTAATATGTACTGATATCGGGATTTAAAGCTAGCAGTTATAACTTATAGATGTGTTTATTCTATTAATTAACCGGTTTCAGGAATGTTACGGAATCCGATTTAAAGGGCTGCATTTTATTACCAACTCAAAACACCTTATAGATATGTTGATCACAATATTAAAACAAATATTGAAGCCGAAGATAATTCAGCGGCTACACCACCATGCTACTTGCGACAGCTTGGCAAATTTAATCGGGAATGACTATTTACCCGTGGAACTGGGCGGGACGGCGGCCTCCATGCAGGATATACATAGTATGATGCCATGTTTGCTTAATTTGGCGGGCCTATTTATTTACCCAATACTTTATTTTTGAAGTGAAACTTCTTTAGGCGCATGAGGGTAAAATTTCATTTTGTCGAAGAAAAGGGAGAGAGCGATTAAGTCTTGAACACCGATGGTGTTTTTAATATATTATATAAATATCATTATTATTTTATTAAGTAACTAAATTATCATTTTTTTTGGTTTTGTATTTTGATAAGTTTAAAAATATCCATTTTTATTAATAATAGAAGAAGCAGAAAACCGGACCGAAAAAAACCCGGTAGAAGCATAAAACAATGACTTAAAAAAAAACTTGTTTCAGATAAATGGGTAGAAGTTCTGTCTTCGAAGGAGAACATGGAGTATTTGCGTGCAATGGATGATGTTGGTACTAACGAAGAACTCAGACCTAATGTTCGGTTTAACGAAGAATATGCAGGTGTCACTGGCACTTTCAGATTTTTAAGCGTTGATTGATTTTGTCAATCATTTTGACGCTTTTTATTTTCTTGAATGTGGTGATAAATTAAAAATAAGTAATAATTTTATTTTTCTATATTATGTCAATACAATAATGATGTTCTTAAATTGGTTTATATAAAATATCGCGTAGTCCAGCGTGCCTCCTGGAATTGGCCTCCTCTCATAGTTTCCAACGTCTTCTGCTACGCGCTCTTCTCCAGTGTTAGCTTCTTAATTAAACGTCCCCTTTCATATAATTTATAGGTTTCCATAAATCTGGATAACTGATAGTATAAGTTATCCAGAGATCTAAGTTGGGATCACATTCCAAATACCTTTTACAGAACTCGTATATTTGTGCAGTAGTTAACCTTAGTAATAAAATTCTGTTTTGCATACAGGACGTAAATAATTACTAAGAGTCATTATTGTGGCACTTGACCTCGGGCTCCAAGAGAAATAAAATGTAATTAATTGTAAGGTATAAGAGATAAATATAGTAATGTTTTATTCAGCCGTGTAAAGAAATAAGATCAAGGATCAAGAGCTATTAAGTATATGTATTTTGTATTTATATTATATATTCATGGTTTTTGTATATGGTTTAAAATTTAGCTCGGAACTTTTCTTACGTACAAAACACGGGTCGGTTTTGGGTAAGGCGTTCCGGAAAGAGACTGTGACGTTTAGGGTATTCGAGTTTGATTCCCGATCACTGCATAAATTTAAATAAAGTTCTACTATTCACACTGGTGCCGTTAACTTGCCTTCCTTTTAATTCATTATAATATCCATAATTTACTGCACACTGTGCAATAGTTAATTTATATTTACATCGGATCATTCTCTTGAAACGACAATATTGGGATCGAAAAGATCGATGGAGCAAAGACGCAGATAGACTAAGTATTAAGAACACTATTGCGCACTATTTCGATTTCAAGAATATTAAGCATGAGTTTGAAGCAATTTTTGAGGCTGACTTGACTTTCTATTATAATTTCCATGAGATGACTGACGATAAAGAGATGGGGATGCTTTCCCAAGCAGCTAGGATCCTCCAGGGCGTAGGAACTTATGTTGAAAATATGGCCAAGTCGCTTAGGTTGAATGCCTTTGGCGAAATCCATGAGCCTATTAGGAGGGCCGAGATGTTTTTCGTGAGTAGGGCCTCACTACCCCTTATGCAAAGGGCTCTGAAGCAGCATCAAGTGCCATAGTCCGCGGTTCATACGGATATCCGTATGAATAGTCACTGCGCTAAATTAATATTATCTACGGAATTAAACCAATCCAATCCAAATCCAATTATACAATCTGGCAGCTGTGACCATAGATGATTATCTAACTTGTGAGTTGTGCCAAGTTTAATTAGATATGAGATGAAGAAGCTCATCATATATAGACAGTCATCTATGGCCACCGATTGACGTACGCATTAATAAAATAAATAACATTATGGGATTACTCATTAATTAGTAATTAATATCTTTTACTCGTTTATTTGTAAGATTTCATTCGAACCTTGATGAACTGCTAATCGGTTGGTTGCTCCAAATATTAACAGCTGAAAGGACGCATTCCACCAAGAGCTCACTAGAGTAATGTTATATATGTATAAGTAGAATTTAAGATGTTATAGGTATTTAAAACAATAAATCAGATGTGAATATTGCTGTCTTATTTATTTCTCGCTTCCTCTCAAGCTGTACAGTGCATGTCGTTAATGTTGCTGGTATTAGGTATAGCGACACCTACATAACCTACATTGTACATTCACGCTTAGGGCCAGTTTTTTGATCCGTAGTAAAAAATGGTTTAACCATTTGTTACATTAACTATAGTTAAATGAATAACCATTGGTAAAATCGTAAATGCGTTTTTCAATGTCTATTTTAACTATAGTTAATCTTAACAATTGGTCAATTTGTTGCCAGTGCAATGAGCAATGACATCCCAAAAAATGTGGTGCTTTTTTGTGGGGAACATTTATTTTGTATGACAACACTAGACATATTGAGTGAATTAAATCTATTTTTGCCATCTTCATTCGTTATTTGCGCTTTGAAGAGTTTGAAGTGTCAAATTAATCTAAATAACACGATATAAATAAAGTTGTTTTTCTGTGTTTTAATACGGTTTACACCTTTTACGATACTTAAATATATAAATAACGATGTCCGCAAACAGCCAACGGTCAAACAAGTAAGTACAAACATATTTTCGTGTTATTTATTCCGGTTTATCTTGTGTTTCGTAATAGAAAGTAATACATTTATGTTTTGTTAAAGGGACCATACTGCTAACTTCGCCAAAAAAGAAACTGCCAAACTGGTGATGCTTCTCAAGGATTACACAGTCGTAACCTGCAAACAACTGATCACTGCAGCAATCTACAAAAAGATGCAGCAGGCAGCTTGGATATCTCTGTTACGTTTTCAACTCAGATGGGTCTAGACACCGAAGTGTTAAATTTAATATACATTTAATGAAGGTGTAGGCACATATTTATATTTATTTTTGTATAGCTGTGTCCTACAACAAAAGGAAAAAATCTTTTAACCCTTTGGAAACAAGGAAGCGGATTATGATCCACACGGATAAAAAAATGGAGTTTTTGAAACAAAAACAAATAAGAGAGGATGATTTGTTCAATTATGCTAAGGAAGAGCATCAAAAACATTTGCTGCACCAATGAGAGGCCCACCAAAAATCCATACTGCATAAAGAGGAGGTGCACCAAAAAGTGATGCAGCAGATGGAAGAAAGGCACAATAAATATATGTAGCAGCAAAAAGAGTTGCATCAAATTGAGGTGAAATGCAAGAAGAAACAATTAGAAAATATTTAATTGCTACTTTAGGGTTTCATGTAAATTTTGTAATGTTTTTATAATAAAAATGGTTTGTATTTAAGTTATAATTAAACAGTTTATTAATCAAGTCACATGTTTTATTTATAAATTCTTGTAATAAAGTAGGTAGATGCTAACTCACAAATGTAATAAAAGCCCTAAAGAATATCATAGGTCCCTAACTAATGTGTAGCTGTAGTTTATTACAAGTATGTACTTATAATAATTATAAGTTAATATTATTAGTAATATATAAATAATATTAACTCTAATTCATTATGTATTTTATTGCCTATGATATTAACTTTGATAATGAATTAGTAATATACTTAATTATATACTGCTGCGGTTCTGTAGCTAGTAATGAAGCAAAATAGGTTTGTATGAGCTGCTGTCTATATATACTCTTGTTCTTGTATTTTATTTTTATTTAATTATAAGTTAATATTATAGGCAATAAAACACATAATGAATTAGTAATATACTGCTGCGGTTCTGTAGCTAGTAATGAAGCAAAATAGGTTTGTATGAGCTGCTGTCTATATATACTCTTGTTCATTGGCAGTTTAAGATCATTCCCAATTTCAGTAACAATCCAGAGCACTGTTCCCTTCGATAGGGGGTAACAGTGACAAAAATCTACATCATCCCAGGTTTCTAATGGCGGATGGCGTTGCCTAAATATTTTTGGACACTCATTAACACATTCTCATATAATATTATCGTCTCCTTCATCGTCTAATTAATTAAAGTATCTCAATATGTTTAAATTCATCATTAGATAGTAATAAACGTATTTATCATAGTTTGATTTCTGTGACACACAGCTGTTACTATATAAATAACCAGCGGCCATCTTGTTAACCCTCCGATACTGAGTAGTTAACTTTTTTGACTAATGGTTAGATATTTTACCACGGATCAAATAACGCATTTTGCTGATATTTAACTAATAGTAAGGATTTTAACCAATAGTTGAGTTAACTACGGATCAAAAAACCGGCCCTTAGTATCATGCCTGTCGCATTGATTTTGTCTCAAGCGACATAGCGTGAGCTAGCTGCTAGATAGCCGTCATTCTTATACAAAATAGAGAAAACTTTTTATCTTTTAGAATACCAACCATCAAACTAGAGTCTAGTGACGTGTTTACTGTCAAATATTAATTTTACAAATTTTTAATCTCAAGTCACTGTCAAGTAATATATATCCTGTGTAAATATTACTATTTACTACAATTCACATTATCATAATAAAGTTTACCTTATCGAAGTATTTAGAGACAAATGTTAACAATTTAAGGCATTTACATATTTTGTTCGTTCTTACTTATTTATTGGCTTTAGATTGATTTTACATAAAATAGTTATAAAGTATATAATCCTTTAGTTTCTAACAAAATGATAACATTATGGAATTTATTTGAAGCAAGTCTTCTATGTTTAAATGCTGTTTGCGTTCTTCACGAAGAAAGATTTATGCAAAAAAGTTAGTTCTGTAATTATTTATAATTTTTTGTAAGGTTCATCGATCCATACAATCTAAATTATAAGTTCTACAATTTATACTTTTCCAGTGGGCTGGGGAACCAACACACAGCAACAAGGTTTTGAAGACCAATCTACCATAAAATATCAGATATTAAATTTAGTACGTTCTATCAGGACGGTTACAAGAAGTAAGTTTTTATTTAAATTGTACTAAGACACAATTTTTAAAATAGTTTTGTAGTAGTAACAAATTGCATAGTTAGAAGGCTTAGCCTAAATACTTAGATTCCAAAATTTTTAGCTTTTATTTCTTAATTATCTTATTCATATTACTAATTATAATGTTAGGGAGTAGTAGATATATTATATAGATATTAAAAATTAAAATAAACAATTACATTGGTTCTTATACCTTAAACTTGTTTGTTATTAATAACCAAAAAATTACTAGAAGTTGATGTGATAATTTTTAAACTTATCCTAATTTCCAAGAGCACCAGTAAATTTTAAACATTTTATTAAAGAGTACTGAATGAAAAGGTTAGTAATGTTCATTGTACAGAAAATGTTTTGAAAGGCTATTATTCTGTTATATAGAGAAGTCTTGATGTCAATCATAATTACTAGTACATATTATGTTGATTTCATTGAAATAAGATGGTTGTGGTTATTGTGTTCTAGATTTAATCTAAATTTTATGTTTCAGGAATATTTTAATCAATAATATCTTGTTTGTTTCAGTTCCACTTATTATCCTAAATATACTAACTATACTTTTTAAATTACTCCTAGGATAGCAAATATTACTAGGAAGTATATTTTATATGGCTAAACACATGAAATTGCTTCCTAAATGCAAGAATTCAATACAGTGTGATATTGTTTTGTATAATTTGTAAGTAAATTGTAAAAACACTTGTTGCCGTTTTTTTATTAAAAATGTCTTTAACATCAAAAATAAAAAGATTTGAGAAAAGAACCTGCAGTAAATGTAAATTAAGAAGCATAATTATTTTTCTTAGATTCATAGGTATACATGAATAAATGTTATTTTGAAATCAAACAATTTGATTTGAAAGAGAATTTGTAGAAGTACCTTAACATTAATCTAATATTTCATTATGATGATTATCAACAATTATTGTTGAATTTTGTAAAACTATTATGTATAAACATCAATAAATTATATGAAATAAATTAACAAATTTCTGAAATAGTAAATTATACATTTAGAATCCTTCAAGAAAAAAATATACTAATTCTTAAAATGCCGGCCCCTTTACCCCTGTACTATAAAAAAAATACTAATGATCAAACCAGAAGTCTGTGACTTAATTGTTCTATTAAAAAAAAAATTACCGCATTATTATTTATTTTTATCGATATTGAAAGCCAATAAAGAGTATTGTACTATTGTATACATCAGAGCCAATTAATTGGTAACAACATGCGTAAGTTAAGGCCCATCTTTTTTATTTTAAACACATGACAAGGATATTGGATGAGGTTAATTCATTTACCTAGATATTTTGAACTCGATGGATCCAAAATACATTGCTAAAAATGCATAGTTCCATTTCTTGTTCGTACTTCGTTATGTATCTGTAGTAATTTATTAACTATGTACCTGTATCTTGTCTATGGCCTGTTACCGCCATCTTTAATCTTTATTCTCTATATGTCATAGAAAGAAAGAACGCCGGGCTTTTGATGTCAAATTTTTCACCGTGAAGAATTTTTAATTTTATATATCTTGGGAAAGTGGTTAATGATGGCAGCAAATAACTATTTTGGGTTTACCCACGGAGGTACCCAATATGGGTAAGTAGATAATTATAAAATTACTTTGAATTATTGATCAGAGACGCAAACACAATTTCCTAACTAATACGCAGCCTTGAGGCCGCATTCTATGTAATCAAAATGGCGTCTCCATTGTATTGATCGTAGAAAATTTGCAAGAATCGTGTCTGTGTCGTGTTTTAAAGGTGTATCGTGTGATTTCTAGCGCAGCAACGGCTAGTGCCGCTTACGGTGGACAAACAGGGTACGCCGTGGCGCCGGCTGCGACAGCCGCGACGTACGGAACTCAGCGTGCCGCAGCAACTGGCTACGACACGGCTTATCAGGCCGCAGCCGCCACTCAGGGTAAGGATTTTTCTCTTTCGGCGCATAAGTTCAAGTAAAATGAGCTGAAGTTAAACCCTTTTGAAGAAGTAATAATTTTGCCGCAACTTCGTCTCTAAAATCAGTACATTATGCAGTGTGATTATATGCAAATTTAGTCTATAATGCAGCTGAATTTCTTACTCTCCCTTGATATCAGATATAACAAGGACTGTGTTGACGAACAGATGAACTCTTACCATAAACAACTGGGTGAAAAAATCAAGGTCATTAACCTTATGTCTCATCAATGCAGGGCTGCCAGGTGAAAAAAACGCATGATCGTACACCAAGGAAATTTTGAAACGAAAAGATCGTACAACAAAAAAGTGGAAAGTTTTTATTTAAAATAAGTAGCTGCCTTTGCCTTGAAGAGTGTTACTTTAAAACTCCATATTCTGAAACTATTTCGACGTCACACACAGTCCACCTGGCTTTAAATTGGTTTTTACCGGGCCCTAACCGGTCCGTAAATAAATCAAATTTTTCCCGATCGGGACGTTACTTCTGTGCTCTGTGTTTGTTCCTCAATGACCTGTGTTGTAGAAAGCTCTCCTCTTTTGGCTAATTTCTGTTTTGGAGTACCTGGCGCAGGTCGGTCTTCTTCATTTTCACTACCCATTCTTGCTTAAGCGTATAGCACAAAAACCCCTAAAGACAATATGCAGATCAAAAGAGGATAGTATAATCACTTAGAGCTAGAGACTGATGAGAAAAACAGGTTTTTGACTATTCCAATACAGGTATTTACAAGAGAAAAATAATAAGTTTTGTTACAATGCACACAAATATAGACTTCATATAAAAAAAGGGTCTTTAGACGTAAAAGGTCTAAGCATACGTTAGGTTGTTGGGGAAATCCCCAAACATAATACTTGCCGGTGGAGTATATATTCGTTTCATTACGAAATGTTGCCAGGTACAGAATAATCGGACATTTTATGTACGATCTTGGTCTAGCGATCGTACATGAGTAAAAATGACAAAAAATCGTACAAGTACGATTTAAATCGTACATCTGGCAGCCCTGCATCAATGCCTTAACCTATCTACTCTTCATAACATGAATGTTATAGCAATTTTGAATTGAACATGTGAAGATGGCATGCTAAGCAAGTTTACCTCAATATAGAGAACAAATGTAAATAGCCTCACAAGGCATCTTGCTTCTTGATTATATTGTATGATTTTATTCAGTGGCACAAACAAGGAAAATACAAAATTAATAATTATACATACATACATATAAAATGCACAAAAGATAATAAACCAGATAAATCAGAAAGACAAATATTTGGCATTTTAAACTCAAAAATATACTAACCCTCACAGTACTACTTAGATAAAAAATCAATAATTTACATTTAAATTTGTGAAATTCAAGTAAGATGTGAATTTTGTCAGTATATTGATATTTTATTGTATAATAAACATGAATAAATATAACAAAACAGAAAAGGTAGCATAACTAATGTATTGCTCAACGGTGTGCAAAATATTAGGATTCCATATATATTTACCCTTTGCACTTCTTAATACTTACAAAACTGCCTGTTTGGTAAATACCTATAGTAATAGTGTTTTAGCAAGAAAGGTGTGTTGTGATTGTAGTAAGTACTATTCACCAGCTTTAAACAGTCTTCTAATTATGACCTGTCCTCCATGTGTATTTTCTGTCTATATATTTTATTTAAATAAGTATGGATCAGTGTAATCAACAGCAGTCCAGTAATAAGTTTCTTGTAAATCTAGTTACTCCATTTTATTTATTGAAAGACAATTTTCATAAAACATCTGTGTATCGCATTAGCAGCGGCTCACGCACACGCACACGCCGCTGCGGCCGCGGCTTCGGCGTACGACGCCAGCAAGAGCGCGTACTACCAGCAGGCGGCGGCCGCCTACCCCACGGCGGCGCCGCAGCCTCAGCCCGCTTACGACGCAACGGCCAAGCCTACGTATTCTACTCCTGCTACTTACGCACAGGTTGGTCCGGTGCTTGTTGACATTTTGAAGAGTCGATTACGAGTTTTCAAAAGTTAGATTATGTTAGGAGTCATGCTTTGTGACCAAAAAAATTTAAATTCTTGTGTTTTGTTATAAATTAAACATATGATACGACAGCTTCGTTGAAAAATTTGTTAATGAGTATAAAAAATTTAAAGTATGGGAAACATTCTTATTTGTTCCCAAAATTTGTCAAAAATTGTGACTATGTAACTAATACATATATACTAAAACGATTACAAGAATGAGAGCTCAGGACGGGAGACATAGAATTAGGGTCGGGCTGGAGCCGGCCGGGACAGAGTCAGTTTACGATATAAACCCGAAGAACAACATTATAATCCAGGGCGGAGGACGCGCCGGCGGCGGCGCGAAGGCGGCTTACGGAGGCGTCTACACGGCCACCACGGCCGCCGCCACCTACCCTGCGCAGCCGTACACGGCGCCCGCTGCGCAGCAGGCCAAGCGTTAGTACTCACTCTTTACACCTACACTGTCCCGCTCTACAACTGGCGACACATTTATACGAGAGAGAGGTTAATCTTTACAATGTTTATGAAATCAGTACGACCCGGGGTCGTTTCGGTAAACGGATATATAATAATGTTTCGGTTTGAAATTCTTCCAAGGCGCTATCTATGGGGAACGTAGTTAGAATAGTGAATTGTAGTGGCGCACAATGAGAGTGTGTGGTTGTGTGGTGTTGTAGCGGCGACTAACAGGGGCACCTCTGCTTATGATACAGCGCTGTACAACGCGGCCACCATGTACGTCGCGCAGCAGAACAAGACGGCCGCCAACCCGTGAGTATATCTATCAGTTTTATTTTGACTTTTGAATCATTTTGCCGCTTCGAATCTTCGATTCGCTTCTTCGATCGCTTTAGTGCGCCTCGATGGCATTCACAATTTATTGATCGCTCTTCGTACGATGTAGGGGTTGGAAGAACTACAACAAAAGCGGCGTGGGAGCGGGTCAGCCCAGAAGGCCCAAGCCTCCGCCGAAGGCGCAACAGCTACACTACTGCGACGTGTGTAGGATCTCGTGTGCCGGACCGCAGGTGAGTCGCTTTCCAAGAAAGGAGCCGGGATCGACGAGATACGCTCGGAAAGGATCGAGCCGTTTGTTTGTCTGACCGCAGACGTACAAAGAGCACTTGGAAGGCCAGAAGCACAAGAAGAAGGAAGCGGCGGCCAAGGCCGGCGGCGGTGGCGGGGGCGGAGCCGGCGGCCGCGGCTCGGGCGGAGCGGCGCTGCGCTGCGAGCTGTGCGACGTGACGTGCACGGGAGCAGACGCGTACGCGGCGCACGTGCGAGGCATCAAGCACCAGAAGGTGGTGAAGCTGCACACCATGCTGGGCAAGCCCATTCCGTCCACCGAGCCCACCAAGCTCTCCTCGGGTAAGTTCCGTCGTCAACGCCGTCCCGTCTCGTCACAGTGTCATATCTGTATTTCGCGACCCGTCGCTCGGGCGATTTGAATAAAATCAAAAGTCAAATTTTCTCCCCCTGTCCCCGCCCGGTACAGATATGGACCGGATCTCTCGATTCGCCTCTCTTTCGAGTCGAGCGTTCGCCGTCGACTCGAAAGAGTCGCCCGAAACGCAGAGAAAGTTTGACTTTTGAAATCGTAGCGAGCAACGCCATCGGCGGCGCGGCCAAGATCGCGTTCGTCGCTCGCGGCGGACTCAGCTCGGTGACGGTCGGTGCCCCCGCAGACAAGGCCGAGGAGCGCGACGACGACGACGGCGAAGAGGTGCAGCCCGTGGGGCAGGACTACATCGAGGAGATCCGCGGGGACGACGGCAAGCCGCACAGCTTCAACTGCAAGCTCTGCGATTGCAAGTTCAACGACCCCAACGCCAAGGAGATGCACATGAAGGGCCGGCGCCACCGTCTGCAGTACAAGAAAAAGGTACGGTCCGCACCCCCCGCCCCTCGTTCCCTTCCCCTTCCGTCTCGCCTATCCTATGATTACTCAGTAAAAGGTTCGAGGCACTCGTCGAGCCTGGTGCTCCGTCGCCAAGAGATCCGGGTGCCGCATGATGACAATCTCGAATGAGGATAATGGACTCGTCCAATTTACTATTGAACTCCGAAAACACTGCTCGTAGCGAGTTCGGATATAATATGTGTGTTGTGACGGATACAGGTGCAACCGGACCTGGAGGTGAAGGTGAAGCCCTCGATGCACCAGCGGAAGCTGGCCGAAGCCAAGGCCCAGCGTATGCTCGTCAGAGACGAAATGTGGGCCCGACGTCGCATGCACGAGGTACACTATTTATTTCATTAATATATATAATATATTGTTATATATTATAATATAATGCCAATACGATAATGTCGATAAAAATAAAATATTATAAAGTATACAATATTAAACACATAATATGCACAACATCGCTACTGAGAATAAAGATGTCGAGTGTCGGAGAAGTCATTCAGTAGGCGCAACGTCTTTGATAACGGGGATCTGTGCAACAGACTGGTTCTAGCCTTTGGGATCGCAAACAACCTTGTATCAACATATCCCATAGGTACAAAGAAAAAGAGTTTTCGGAGTACACTTGGGTTGCACACCACTCCCCGCAAGACTTTCAGTATATAGTAGGCCAACTGTAAGTCCCGATTTGTTTAAAATTAATTGTACTCCACCATCCCTAAGACAAATAATGTTCGGTAAATTAAAGGATAGAAGGGATAGACGCCATACAGTCTGCTATAAAGGTATGACATAAGGTAGTAATTAGCTTAACCAGACGAGTTACACTCCAACATACTTATTACGTTTCGCATAATGCGTTGTACGAGCTTGAGATGGTCCCATTCTCGCGAATGTCCACTATGTGATCCCAAAATGTCAGTTGGGCATCCCCTCGCACCCCTAGGGTTCTCACTGACGTAGTATCCACTCACCGAACGAATGTCGAATCGCAGGGCATGGAAGACGAGGAGCGCGCCTACTGGGAGGGCGGAGCCGAGGCGTGGTGGGCGCGAGGCCCGCTGCCGCCCCACATGCACCACCACCATCACGTGAGTCCCGCTCGTTCGACTAGGATTCGATAGAGTACTCCCGTCGGTGACGCGCGTCCTTTTGCCGCAGGGAATGGGCATGGGCATGGGTTTCGCGAGCATGGGCCGTCGCCCCGAGACTTCCGACGACCGCCACGTGGTGGCCCGCCACGCCGACATCTACCCCGAGGAGCAGGAGCTGCAGCAGATACAGCGGGTGGTGTCGCACACGGAGAAGGCGCTCAAGTCCCTCTCGGACGCGCTCGCCGACCAGGCGCTCGCCAAGGTACGTCCGTCGCGTCCGCGTCTCGAATTAGTCGTGTGGACGTTATCGATTAACTTTCTCTTTATTTCGACCGCAGGGTTCCGCTAAACCCTCTCCGAAAGTCGAGGACAAGAAGGATGAGAAACCCGAAGGAAAAGAAGACGGCCGGGACAACCAACTGTGAGCGTTTGCTTATTTGTTCGACGATTCCCGTGAATAATGTAGAGGAGCATGTCGCGTCTTCTGTGAATGTTTGTATAGTTGCAAAATGTCCCGTCGCAGATTCTCGTTCATGGGCGAAGGAGAAGGCGGCGGCGGCGAGAGCGGCGCGGGCCCCTCGGGAGCGCCGAGTCGGGCGCTGAAGGGCGTGATGCGCGTGGGGCTGCTGGCCAAGGGCCTGCTGCTGCGGGGCGACCGGGACGTGCGCCTCGTGGTGCTCTGCCACGACAGGCCCACCGTCACGCTGCTCAAGCGCGTCGCCGCGGACCTGCCCGGGCACCTGCAGAGGGTCAAGGTTCGTCCGCGTTCTCGTCGCGAACCTCCGGTCTCGGTCTCTCGGTCCGCCCTCAACTCGCTCCTTCCCCTGTCCGCAGACGCCGGGCGACGAGGCCAAGTACAAGGTGGAGCTGCTCCCGGCCGAGGGCGCCGTCCAGGTGTCGGAGGGCGCCGTGCACGTGCTCGTGAGCCTGACGTCGGCCGTGATGCGGGAGCCCGCCGGTGAGACGCCGTCCCCGCAGCCTCACGATTTTCGAGGCCAATTTCATCCCACCCGATCTCGCCTCATGAAATTGGTTGTCAAAATCGACCGAACCGGCCGAACAAACTATCCGTGTCCCAATTTATTAGTTTAACGTCTCGAGAGCTTTTCACTTTTCGCTCGTAAAATCTGTCGTGACGAGGAGATATTTTGTTCCGAGTTGACGCCCGCGGGCACTTGTGTTGATGCTTATTTTTAGGTGTAGCTTAAGAAGCGGAAGAAGGTTTTTTGACCATCCGCTGAATATACCACCTAGCCTAGGTGATATATCTTCCGCCGCCGAACCGAGGCAAACACCGCGCCCTTCGACGATATCGCCGTTATCGCTGTTATCGCTGAGTCGAAACGGATCGCAATAGTTTCGGGGGGCACGCTATTCGGTTCGTTCGCGTCGGACGTTATTCTTTCGAGCCCGTAGGGTCAGTCCGACGGAAGGTAGAAGGAGCGTGCCCCCCCGTGGGGGTCGGACGGGAGTCGGGGCGCGAGTCCGTTTGCCCCGCGTTGGTTCCGATGGTCAAACACCCTTTATTGTCGCTAGAGGGCGGCGACGCCAAGCGAGACGACAAGGACGTGCTCCCGCGCCAGAAGTGCTTGGATGCGTTGGCCGCCCTTCGGCACGCCAAGTGGTTCCAGGTACTCACATTACTTTCGCTCGGTTGTCCGCTCCGCCCTCACGCCTTCCGACGCGCCGTAGACCCCGCCGCCTCCGCGGGGCCGTTGACGGGCGACGACCCGAGCGGCGTGAGGACGGAACGCAATTGAAGTATTCAGTGCGCGATACATCTCTCACTCAGAGACTCATTAATTAACTAATTAGTAAAATCGGCTTTCGTCGAACGCGGTTCTTCACTTGACACGTGAGAGATTTGTTGCGCACGCATTTTAGTCACATGTTTTTGTTCTTATTATCTAAAGTGAATCGATGACAATAGTAGCAATAGTAGAAATAGTTGACTTTGCCGACCCGACGCCTCCCTTGAACATGTGGCTACGAGTGATGGTCGTAGCGTAGGAGATACGAGTCGAGCTCTGCTTTTGCTCATTAACGGGATGCGTTCCCGTTTCGGTCCCGACTTCCTATTCTTGTTTAACTGTTTAATATTGTAGAGTCTAAAGCGGAATGAATACATTCACGATTCCTTAAAGTGTGTGCCTAAACGAGCTTCATAGAAGTAGTCGACCGGACGAGGGTAGATTGTCTGGACCGGGATGTCGAAGCGTCCCGTCTAATGAGGTGGAGTAGAGAAGTACGGGGCGCGGCGGATATCGCTCGAGAGTGAGACGAGACACTCCGGTGTGGTTCGCCCTAGTAGTGAAAACGCTCCACCGTCCGCTGGCGCCACACCAGCGGCGGCGGGGCGACGAGCGGAGATCCGCCGCGCCTCGTCTCTCGCCCGACGGAGTCGTCTACGGACGCTTACACGGTTTGTGTCGCAGGCTAGAGCGGCTAGTTTGCAGTCTTGCGTCATCATCATTCGCGTCATGCGCGACCTCTGCCGCAGGATTCCCAACTGGACGCCGCTCAATCCCTACGTGAGTATTGCGCCGATGACCTTAACTGAATTCCATTGGTTCTCTCTGTCCGAAACCGAGTTTCGGGGCGAGGTTGAAAAACTAAATAAATAGCGAGACGTCCATTCGTCCAGGCGATGGAGCTGCTGGTGTCGGGCGTGATGCAGTCGGCGGGCACCGCGCTGTCCCCGGGGGAGGCGCTCCGTCGCGTCATGGAAGCCGTGGCCGGAGGCCTGCTGCTGGAACACGGGCCCGGTCTGAGGGACCCTTGCGAGAAGGAGCTCGTCGTGAGTACTAATAATTTGCCGTTTAGAAAACGCTTACTTTTTATTGTTTTTTTTGACGTACATACCCCGGCCCTTTAACATGCGGACGCGACCAGAAAATGGTTTAATATTTTTTATAGTTTGTATTTTTGTAGTTTTTTTTTAATTTTATGGTTGTTTGTATTTCCACTGTTTATTGTATTTACTTGATTTCGCCGGTCGTGTCCACATAGGGACGGCACCGCTTTTTACATTTTTGTGTTTATGTCAATTTGTATGTTTGTCCTTATTTTGTGATCCAAATAAAAAAATATATATTATTTGCATTTTACAATATTCAAACTTATGACAGATCGCCCTGTGATCTTTCAGGACGCCCTGGGTAACCTGGCTCCGCAGCAGCGCGAAGATTTGACGGCGTCCGCGCAGCAGTTCCTCAGGCAGATCGCCTTCAGACAGATACACAAGGTGGGCTCGAGCGACGAGCGACGGGCGGGTGAGTCGAGGGAACGGACGGAATCGTTGAGCGTCGAGTGCTTGCAGGTGCTGGACATGGAGCCGCTGCCCAAGGTGAAGGCGGGCGGAGCGGGCGCGGGAGCGGGGAGCGCGGCGTGGAAATTCCCGCGTAAGCGCAGGCGCTCCAACACCGACGCCGACCACGACACGCCCAACGGTCGGTATCGACTCTCGACGTATCGACGAGGCACGTGATTAAATATTTTTGAATAATGAAATGGCGTTTCAGGCGAGGGCAAAATAGTGAAGACGGAGGAGGCGAAGGGGGAGCCGGCGGACAAGCAGCCCGTCAAGAAGTAGACTCCGGCGAGAGGCTCGGCCCGACGTGACGATAATCGTTTTCTGTAAATATTCTCTTTTCTCTCACTCGGGGTCGGCTCAGGCGATCTGTCCATTGTAGCGGCGTGGCCCCCCGGGCCCTCTGCGGATGTGACTCCCGTCGGGATCTCTCTCTTCCTCGAGTTTCTACGAGGCGTAGAAGCGCTAGTTTTTCGAGAATACATTATTAGTCGTCGACCGACGAGAGCCGACGAGTACCAAATTCGCAGAGAGCCTCTCACGTAGCGGTGGCTACTCGTGTTTTAATATAATTTAGAATAGTCTAAACTCTAATATATGAATTGACAGGGAAGGTCGTAGGAGGGCGTCGGCCGGTCGAGGTGTTATTTTTAGGATTACGCAGTATTTTGACTTATAAAGTTAGTTCCTTTGCAATTAAATAATGTAAGTTCGTCTCGGTCGCCCTCGAATCGACGAAACGTCGTCGACTCGCCTCGATTTGTCTAGATTACGATGTATTTGACTAATTTTTGAAGAAACTTATTTTCAAACGACAAATCTCTATTTTACGAAAGACACTACGAGACGTTTAGGTGTTCGGTTATGTCTAGTTCTAGCGTTTATGAAATTCGCTCGAAATTTATTTTCTATATATTTTAAGAAAATTGTTTTTTAAACGTACCTACGAACGAATATTTATGTCAATAAAAATACGCGTTGTATACGATTTTGTTTTATTTAAATCTTAGTTTTAAATGGAGTTCGACCGTCCTTGTAATATTCAGGGACATATTTTTTAAGCAGTGATTAATTCTATAATTATATTTAAATTATTTAATTTCGGAATTTATAAAAGAATGTTGGAACATTTTTTTTTCTGTTCTTGTGAATGAAACGTCTCAGCCACATAGCAGCAACATCTTACAATACATAATCGACGTAAACAATACAGCTGGGCTCCTGGCTTTGTTATAATTTTTTTTAAATAATTATTTTATAATAAACCAGTAACTATTTTAAAAGTATTAATTTGTCTACTTGATATTTTCACCCTTGTAAAATAAATTCCGTAGCTCGGTTACTATACATTATGTGTTCACTATTTCGTCTGATCTGAGTTTCTTTGATGTTCCTTAGTTACTCTTAGTCTAATTCTGTTGCACAGTAATTTAGATGAAGTAACATTCTATTAGTAGGGGGGAGCCCACGATGATAAATGTGGATTTACTCGAGCTACATAGAGACCTATTGAGTTGGGAAGTTTAGATATTAAAAAGAAAATAATGTTATAAAATGTATACCTTTTTATCGAACGCGTCAGATTTTCTAAGGGGGTGTTGAGTGAAGCGTGTGCTCTCATCTAATAATCTGACGCAATGAGGATGTGACGCACACTCGTGGTCATTAAAAGAATGTGCAAAAAAATTTTCGGAGATTGTGAACCTAAACGCTTTTACTTTACTGCTTACAATTTATAATAATAAAGCCCGTTTTATTTCCAATCATGACAAAAACATATTATAATGGCGCGTCTAAACGGGCCATGTTTTGCTGCAATTGATGGCTGTTTTGCTGCAAATAATACACAGCTTAGATTATTTTTCATTATTATACATACATATTTTCTTTGCTTGTTATTCTATATTCTAGCTTCCTTCAGTACCGTCGATCGGAATCCCTTCACGGGTAAAGGCTTCCTCCAGCTTTTTCCAACTGACTCTGTCTATGGCTCTCTTTCTCCATTCGTTTCCTGCTACCGCTTCTAATTCTTCTATCTACCTTTTTTTTGGGCGACCTCTTCTTCTTCCTCGTGGTCCTTTCCATACAGTTTTCTTTAAGGTCCACCTGTTATCGGTGTATCTTGCTATATGCCCCGCCCATTGCCACTTCTGTTTTAGGGCATAATGTAAGGCATCTATATCTTTTGTTCTTCGTCTTATTTTTTCGCTTATAATTTTATGTATTTTCTTATTTTAAGTACGTTTATTTCCATTGCTTTCTGGCATGCTACTAGTTTAGTTTTTATTGTTGTATTGTAAGTCCACGTTTGGCAGCCGTATGTGAGAGTAGGTAAGATACAAGTGTCCAAGACAGTTTTCTTGTGGTGAATAGGAAATTGGCCTTTTAAGATTTTCTTCATGGACCAAAACTTTTTCCAGCTCATGTTAAATCGCCGCTCTACCTCAAGTTCTTCATTTTTATCTTCGAATGATAATTGTTTACCAAGGTATATGTAGTTTTTTTACTACTGCTTACAATTTAACGTATTATTATTCGGTAGGTTGTAATCTATCAAAGTGAAACCGTCAAATTGTGAAACGAAACGCACCTCGCGCGCTAATTGGTTGAACGGCATATGCCCCATACATTTAACCGTACCCCATAAAAGATGTTTGAACTTAGGCTAATCTGAAAGATGGTTGAGCTATTTTATCTTTATTTCTAGTATTAAAATTATGTCTATCACTTTTTTTTACTAAAAAGATGTAGATTATTTCTTACATACATAAATGAAGTGGCAAGTTACTGTCATAATATTAATCTTTTTAAATACATAGTTCCCTAAGAGATTCGCGACGACATAGATTATAAATAGTTCGGACAGCTCTCTTTTGCAAAATAAAAATGAATTCAATGTCAGCATGCACGCAACAATTACTCGACGATGCTCCACACTGTCTGGTTTTACAAATCAATCGGTTAATTGTGATTGTTATAATACTTTAATACTATTATTCTGTAGTTAATAAAACTACAAGCGAGTTTTTCCATTAAAGACACAAGAGACAGTAGCTAACTAGCTAGAGTCTGGCTAATGAAAAAAGATAACGATGATACCATACTAAAAATTTTAGTATGGTATCCCTAAAAGTTTGATATATTTTGTGGATTAAACTTACTTGATTTTATTTTATTATTTTTACATTGATAGTAACTGTATTTCTATAAAATTAAATACTATACGTATTTAGCCTTTTACTATTGATACTTAAAATGACTAGCATTGCATGGAAAACTAAAACTATATTTATTATAAAACACAACTTTATTCGGAATAATCAAATCCTGCTAAAGAAACGAAATATTCTATCAAATAAAACAAAGTTTAGGCTATCATACCTGTTGACTATTCGGAAAAAATATATAATAGAAATAAAAATGAGTACTTGCAAGAAGTATCAAGACAATAAATCATATGTACTTAGTCAGAATCAGAAATTCAATGACATTCTGTGTTGCCATCCGAAAGTTTTCAAATAATTCAAGTATCTTCTTTCATTAGCCAGACTATATAATTTTAATAGGCGCAACTCGTCTCATACATAATGTAGCAACGTTGCTACATTGCTACCACACTACTAACCGCGAAACAAAAGATGTATGGGATTGGAATCATTACGGATGTTAACACATGAGCAAAAACTGTTCTCCTGACGTATTTAAATAAATAATACTTAATTGTTTCTGTGATTTTATCTTTTAATAAATATTTTGTAAATTTAAATATTTCATATGGAAAGGGTTAAAAACAGCCATTTTTAAAATCTTCAGAGTTCTGTAGGTTATGATAAATGTTGATGTAGGTAGATAAAATTTTGTATTTAAGTTAGGCAGTCGGCAGGTTAAAAATAATACATAGTATGCATTTCGATATCTAGGGGCCGTTCAAATATTACGTAAGCACTAAAGGGGCGAAGGGGGCTTTTGATTTTCTTATTTGGTGATTACGTCAACAGTAATTATTTAGTTTTTCCACATATTACCTACACATTGTCTGTGCTTGAAAACGAAAAACTATTATTTTTGAGAGCTTTGCTTACTTCTGCTGACAAGGGGTGGGGGGTGGGGATTGTTATTGCAGTAAATTTTCTTACGTAATTATTGAGCGGAATCCAGAGATTTCTATTTTCCCGTAAAGATGAAATGATTACACTCACGCTCTCACAATGATCACACATGGGATCTAAGTTTTTGTTTGAAAATATTCCGTAAAGTTCAATCAAGCAGAATCGATTATTAACAGAGTCAGTCTCACATAAAAAAATCCTTATTTCCGTTACCTCTCTCTTCTGGAATGAATATTCCAATTGTAATTTGCAAGTTGCAATATTAAGGTCTAGTCTTTCAAAACGAACTAATTTTAATGAAACTAGACAAAATACTGTAATAATATTTGGAAAGGTGGAAAAAAAAGTAACCTTGAAATGAGTTCTCATTAGCTCTAAATACAAAACCAATTAAATTGACTGTATAAATTAAGTACTATTTGTTCATATCAACACAATATTTTACTTTAGTTTGAAAGGTGATAGAGTTAACTACTTTGTATGGTGAGATAATTGTTACTACTTTTTTGCTTATGTGTATTGAAGGAATATCGGCTTAAAGCGATTAATTAGGTAATTAATATAAGACACAGTTTTAAACAGAAAGTTTCACACTATAGGATGTGGGCAGCCTAAGACATTTCTTTGGGAAATAGTTTCTTTAAATAGTGTCTAAAATGGATCCAGCGTCAATAGTGGCGCAAACATTAACCATCCAACGGTCATTGAGCGTGATCGCAGCCACCCTCGCTCTTACTGCTTATTTATTCCCGAAACAGGCTCAGATTTCTGGTAAGTATGCAAACATTTTCAATTGTGCAATTTAAGCAATAATGGCTTATCTCATATCATGTTTTAGATCTGAAGGAATTCGACATAATAATAGTAGGCGGCGGATCGGCAGGATGCGTGCTGGCGGACCGACTTACTGAAGACGGTCGCTTCTCTGTGCTGCTCATAGAAGCGGGTGGCGACGCTCCCCAAGAAGCTATTGTACCCCCATTTATTAATTACAATATATTAGAACAATTGATTAAATTCATGCAATTCAAAAAATGCGTTGCAAGCATGGCAAAAACACCAAATCTTAGTTTTTTTAAATAAGATTTTTGAAAGGTGGCGTAGTCGCATAAGTTGGGCACTATAATGAATCACAATATGAATTCTACCTACATATTTAGTATATATGTATTTTACTATTTACATATATACGTATATTCCATATCCTCAATTGCATCACTGAAAATCAGTGGTGTGGTCAAGCCTTTCCCGAGAGTACACAGCGCGTACTTAGGCCAAATGAACACGCGTAGTGCGTGTTATTATTATAGATATATTTTAATTGAAATTTAGTTTTATCTTTTTTTGTTCATGTTTTGTGTGCTAATAAATGTTTCTTTGTTAGTTTCTTTAAATTAGAATGAATTAGAACGTATAGAGTCAAATTTCAACAAAACTCAACGCAGACGAAGTCGCGAAACTACTCTATATACCCCTATGCTGAAGTGTCCAATGTCTGACGTGCAAATATCTATTAATTGGGTTAATATGCAGATAATGTTTGAGCTTAAATCATGGTTAAGTGCAAATTATTGTAAACTATTTAAAGCGAGAAACATAAATTGTGATTTCAGTTGCCGAGCCTCTTTCCGTATTTGCCACATACAAAGTACGACTTTAACTACACATCGAAGATTGATAACTCAACGTACCAAACCCATAAAATCCGTGCGCTCAATTTGACCGCTGGCCGAGTCCTAGGCGGAGGCAGCAGCGTCAACTACATGGCGTACGTCCGCGGCTGCCCTGACGACTATTGGTGCTGGGCTAAAGATATCGGTGACGACGACTGGGGATGGGACAAAGTCTTTCCTTTTTTTCTTAAAAGTGAGAAGATCGTGAGTCCGGAAATTCTTCACTCACCCTACAGGACTTATCACGGGACTAAAGGGTTCTTAAAGGTTTCTAGGGAAAATCGGTCAGATATCGAAAAGTACTTGAGAAGCTTCGAAGAAGTAGGAAAACCGGTGGTTTTCGATATCAACGGTCCCTCCAGTACCGGCTACACCCCACTATTGCTCACCATCGCAGACGGAGTGCGCCAAACGACGGCTTACACTAACTTAGCGAGAATAAAGAAGCGTCCCAATTTGTTCGTAAAGAAAAATAGTTTTGTTACAAAAATTGTTATTGACGATGACAACGTTGCGAAGGGTGTCGAGTTTGTGACAGAAGACGGGAAGACCCTGAAGGCTATAGCGAGGCGCGAGGTTATCGTGTGTGCGGGCACAATCAACTCTGCGAGGTTGTTGATGGGGTCCGGCATCGGGCCCCGACACCATCTAGACGAGTTCAACATTAAAGTGAAGAGCGACCTGCCCGTCGGCTACAACTATCACGACCACACGACGGTAATCTTATCTATCAAGACGGAGGAGAGTTCCGGCACTCCGCCTGCTCCCGACCCACACATACTTCCGTTTCCCGCTTTCGGTGGCTATATTGCGTTGAACGAATCGCAATCATGTCCGGATTACCAAACCTTAGTTTTTACGGTTCCGAACGACTCGCCCGGCCCGATGCAGCTCTGCGCGTTCAACATGGGCTTCGAAGACGATATTTGTCAAAATCTCTTCGATGCCAGTAAAGGGCGAAACTCATTGTTCGTAAATTTAGTTTTGCTGCATCCTCGTTCACGGGGGCGGGTCAAACTGCAGAGCGACGATCCGTTCGCCGCGCCAGTGGTGGAGCCGGGCACGTTCGCAGACAAAAGGGACCTCGACGATTTTGCGAAGTACGTTGCAGACTTTGTTGGGGTTGTGAATTCATCATATTTCAAAAGTATAAAAGCGGAGGTTGTGGATTTACCAGGGCCGAGATGCGCGAACTTGGAGGGTTTGGACTACTGGCGTTGTTACGTCTTGAGTAGCATGTCGACGCTGTGGCACTATGTTGGAACGTGCTCTTTGGGCCCCGTGGTGGATTCGTCACTTCGTGTGCGAGGCATACGTCATTTGCGTGTGGCAGACGCGAGCGTTATGCCGAAAGTTGTGGGCGGCAACATTAACGCACCTGTTATTATGGTCGCCGAGAAGGCAGCGGACATCATCAAACGACAAAACCCCAAATAAATAAATGTCGTAAAACATCCTTTAAAATAAATAACTTCCAATACCTAATATACTTCATCAAAACTATCGCAGAAAATCAAATATCGCAAAACATAATGTAAATTACATGTTTAAGAAACGAAATTAAAAATTATAATAACCTGATCATTATTAGAAAATAGTTTTAATTTAACAAGGCAAGGACATTTAATTTACTGATACATTTGTATAATTATAAATATTTAACAGCGAACAGTTAACCTTGACTGACTCCAATATGCTGTACCGGTCGGTTGTTATGTAATAAATGATAATGTAGAAATGTGGAAATAAAAAACAACGTTTCGGGATGCAAACACCGTTTAATTATCTAAAATAAATAAGAAAAATCAATTAAATTTTTACTATTACATATAACAAAGCATAAATCTAATGTAATCTTTTGAAAAAGCTGTTTACATTTAAATTATATAGTTGTTTGAAAATAATGACCGCCACTCGTTCATAAATAGCATAATTTAAAACATTCTTATTGATTAAGTTTTACTTTGGTCGCTAATCGACAATCGACATACATCTCGATGCTAGTCAACAGTGAGAAGTCTGAATGTCCCGGGCATTCCTGCATACTCCTGGCTGAAGTCCCCTTTCGGCCGAAGGCTTTCGTCGATGGTAGCCTCCCGCATCATACGCATATATTCCATGTTGCTTTTAGACGATAGCTCGGTGAGCCAATCCTCTGGAATTTCATTAATTATGTACTACTGCTAGGGCACAATCTTTTTTTTGTCCAAGTCAGAGGTATTTTATTGGCAGGATGAATTATTAAGATTTTTTAAAATATACCTCTTGATATCATTGTATGCTTGTTTGCATTGAATAAGTTCAAAACGTCTGGACTATTAATTACTGTCACTATTACATGTTTTCTCGATTTCTCTCATATTTCTCTCATCTAGCCGTGCAAAGCTGAGCCTGGACGCTAGTATATAATATAAAAATTACCACATAAACAGAGAATCATTGATATGTTTGCAGTCGTATAACATCGTATTTATAAAAAAATACTGCGATACAACACTTATATGGTCAAAGATTTAATATAAGAATGTTTTTATTAAATAACTAAACAGGTATTAATGATAAATGTTTGAAACACGTGTATTTTAATTACAATAATCTAAAAAGTCCATGAATTATTCATTAAATACACGAAAAATTTAAGTTACTATGACATTTTATTTAGTAAAATTGTTCAAAACAAAAAATTCGAGTAGTAAAAAACTGATTATCGTACTGACTTTAGCTTAAATTAACTTTTTTATCATTAGCGCACTATAAGCCTCAATTATTGTCTGAATCAAGTATAATTGCTACTAAATTTATTTTAAGTCAATTTTTCGCACTTAAATCAAAACAAATAGCGGAAAATGAAAAAAGAAAAGAATAAATAATAACCACCTTGTATATCTCTAGCGCATCTCTCTTTACCACCGACATCTTGAGGAAGGTACTCTTCACCGAGAGCTTTGGCCAATTGATCAACATCTGAGTAATGATGGAGACGAGAAATGAGCTTGGGCTTCAAGAATTGTTTCAGAATTCCTATAAGAGTATCTATCAGCTTAGACTCTGACACCAAGTGGATTCCCTTTAAACGTATGCCGAAGCAATCCTATAAACAATAATACATATTATACTTGTCATTGGGCGAATTGATACATCATGTGGACTGAAAAGTTCGCAGGCTAACATAGAAAAAACTTCTTATAGTTGCCTTGGAAAGCGATGCAACGATTATAGCGGTCGTCCCTTTTTATAGCACAATATGTCTTTAGCTTCAAAACAGGGTTCAGTTTCGGCGATTACCTGTTCATTACAAAATTTTCGTTCAGCGAGCATTCTCTTGAGTTCTGAGAACAGGAAAAAGTCTCTAGGGGCCAAATATTTCCAAAAAAACGGATTTATTGCGATAGAAAAGCTTCAAACACTGCTCAGAATCATCAATTCGTTGTTGTTTTTGGTCAATTGTAAGCTCGCGCGACACCCACATCAGCTAGGATATGTTAAAACGTTCCTTTGATATCTTAGCTATCTTAATCAACTTCACTTTTCGGTTATCTAAAATTTTTTGTGGAGTTTTTGATGTAAAAATAAAAAAATACAACATGAAATTCCTTTTTATCCATTTTTTTGAACTAACTAAAGTTCCTTCACTCATATATCTCACATACTTTACAGTACGACACTTGTAAAATTTATGTGTCTTTTGAAGGGTAGGGTAACTAAAAATTATATTAAATTAATTCTAGTAGCGTCATCTATGAATGAGCCTACGAACTCTTGAACGACCACTTGATTTATAGTCAAATGTTATTAATTTTCAACTGGAGACATAAATACTAAGCTTCAAAAATACAAATTTACATTATCTAAGATTTGGTTTTATTTGCCACAACCCAAACACCAACACGAATTTTTATCAAGTAGGTTTTCTTTCATCGAACAAAGATTTCGATCAAAAATGCGAGTTTCCTAAAAGTGTATGAATCTATTTCTTACCACTAATATGGTGTATATCTGACGAAAATCAGTGAGGTTGAAGGATTTAAGGAAGTCAGTCATATTGGCTTGTCGCAAGTCCAAGACGTAGTGGTAGCTATTCACATAGTCGTGGGCCTTTAGGTACTCTGAAACCTGACCGCGAATATTAATATGTATTGCAGTAATTAAAAAAAAATATTTCTATATCTCCTACAATTGGGAAAAAAGTATTTAGAAATATAATTGTAAAGAGGTTCGTGCGTACGTTTCTGGCGCCGTAAACATATTCGAGAATAGGTTCTGACAGAATCTCAATCTTGTGTTTGTTTGCATTTTTGAATGTGCACATTGACACTAGTAGTACGGTAAACTTATGAAAAAAACTACAACAAACCGAACTGCAAACTCGATAACTGTCAGACATAACAAGATGTCAGTGAAACGGACTGTGGAAAATTTAACAGAGATATTTAAGAAATTAAAAGAAGCACAGTACCATCGCCTAAAGTACTGAGGATGCTGTTGCTACGGCATTCTCAGTACACAGTATAGTAGGTGATCTGTAGGTACACAGATCTTAATGTAATTCGTATTTGAACGATGACTTGTGATCAAAGATAACATAGAATATAACCACAAATAAATGTTCGGTGACATTAACAGCGGAACAAATTTACGTAGTTAATTAGTGATATAGTACGAGATCCGGCTGCAGGATTAGTGCGCTCATCTGTTATTTGCTAAAAATTTCGGGAAAACATTTCGTTCACTTGTTATTTAAATAAAATAAAAATCAATGTAAATAATTTCATTAAAAATACTAGCGGCCAAATTTTGAGAGGCACCTTAGTAATATATTCTCCTAATTATAAATGTACATAAAAATTTCGTTTTTAGCAAATAACAGATGAGCGCACTAATCCTGCAGCCGGATCTTAGACCAATATAAATCAAATCAAATTAAAATATGCTTATTGAGAGTCAAAAACGTTTACATAATTCGCGAAAGAGCAAGACTACGCCATCCTTTCGCAAAACTACCAGGCCTTGTTCTGAGAAGAACGGGCAAGAAACTCAGCAAGTTTTACCCTCCCTCTACATTACAATTATTTAAAGGAAAATGTCATAAACCACAACGTCATTAAAGTTACATAAGTAAAAAAAAAACTGTTTTGTGATTTACCACATTCACCATTACACACATATTCACAACACTTCAAAGATAACAAAACAAATTATAACAATAAACCTAACTAGAACTATTGCTAAGCGTTTTTGTCTTCTAATTCCAAAAGTATAGTTTCGGTGGCAGCTTTCGATTGCAATATGATGCACATTTTAAATTAGTTAATAATTATATTTTACGTATATTCCGAATTATTTGAAATACTTACACAGACTCCTACTTTGTAATGTTGTAGAAGTTTTTGCGAGGTAATTGTGGAGCTTCCCGCTTTGACCACTATCACTCTATGGTGTTCTTTGTTAAGATTTGGCATAACGGCTAGACATCTGAAATATAAAACCTACAATTAACTAACTTGGAGACGCAAACTTTAAGATTGCTAAGCTAATTTGTTTCGGAACCATAGTTATATACTTACTTAGGTAATAATGTTATAATTCTCAAGATAGACGAAACAAAACGCTCTCACATGCAGATGTAAAGTGTAATATGAAAAAAAACGTGTTTGAAGGTATACTTCTTTGGCGTAACAAGATAAAAAAATTTATTTTTTAGAATACGTTTGTAGACACTAACAATAGAAAAAGTTATTAAATCCTAGTTGAAACCTAAAAGAACTTGTCCCTCTCGAGATAGAAATAATTTCAAAACGCTTTTGTCAAATCCAATCTCTTTATACATTTAGAAATTTGTATTTAAAGTTAAGGCAGATATTTATGTTCTAAACTACCACAAAAATATATGTGTATTATGTATTAATATATATTGTACTGTCTCCATCTCATTTATAGTCTTCGAGCACTTTAGAGGGACGTTTCCCTCTTCGAATTTCATTTGTTTCGTCCATTTTAATGGTTACTTCCAATAGAAACGATATAATATGTACTAAGTAATCATGATATTTTACAATTAACACTATGTTTTTTATCACATTGGAACGGGTTTTCTCGTATTGAAAAACATTATTTTGGTTTAAATAAACACGACTCTGAAAAACACTACGCCATGACAGACAATGCAACTTTTCCATAAAACAGAGCAAGCGACAACTAGCGGCCCAAGCGAACACCCTGAACAGATATTAAGGGGGTCGGGTTTTTGTGACGGTGTGCGAGTATCGTTTTTTTTTGTGACGGCGTGCACGCACATCTTAAAAAATTTACTCTCATCATTTTTCCCTAACGCGCCAAAAGAAATGGTAATTTTAGATCTTTGGAAAACTAGTTAAGTCTTTACGTAATATTTATACTGAACATACTTCGACTACTATTTTACATTTAATCATTCAAAAATATATGTAACCTGAACTTTAAAATAAACACGCAATATCTAAATGGCATTTTAATGTAACTTTTAGTTTCCTCACATTAATTAATGTCTAAGACATTAATTGTAATTAATATTATAATCAGGGATATAAAAAATGATATAAGCTTTTTACGTCCGAATTAAAGCAAAAAACCATTAACATCTTCTTTAATATTTATATATAAATAATTTATTATATTGCGTCACCTGCGCATAAGTTTATTGTTCTCTATGTTTTACAATTATAATAAAGGCAACCTTATTTTGCCTGATATGTATCGTTGATATTATTTTTTTGTTCATATCATATTTCCCGATTAAGATAATGTTTGTAAGCAAAAACGCCCGTAACTCTAGTTATAAGAAGCTTATAGCTACATAAATTCCTGATATTCCCGGTCTAACTCGCAAACTAACCTTTGCCTATTTGCCGAGCTTAAGCTCCACATTTAAAAAACCAACCACTTGACAACTAATTTCGTTTCTAATTACTACACAGTAAACAATACAGTCTAAGTAAAATGCAAACAAGTCAACGCTATTAGGCTGGTATCTAAAACTAAATATGACTGATTTTAATACGTAAATTTTGGGCGTCGTGTAAGCTTAAGAAATATATAAGAGGTGGGTGAATAGCTCTGCTGGCTCAAAAAACCTACGTATACCGCTGTAACTTTAAGGGATTGACAGAAATATCAAATTTCACAAGTTTAAATAGCGGTTGTGGAGTCCAGTAATAATACGGAAGAATTAAGGCAATGAGTCTTACGCGTCTTCAATGGTTTCTGCGCATTCGGTTCTAATGTCCTCTATGGCAAAGAAATGTGGCCACAGATTCCTCATAGTGCACACTTTGTCAATCTGTCTCTTCGCTCGCTCCATCGATCCCTTTCCCACTACTATCGTATTTTCTAGCATATGTTCACCTGTTCAAATATATAATCGGTATGGGTATTAAGGCATGGGGATAGATTCATTCTATTCTATTGTATTTTGCTTTCCAACGTCTTTCATTCATATAAGTTTATTTGTAATTTTGTTATATTTTTATTTTAAACGTTTAAAAATTTGTAGTGTAATTACAATTTATTTAAAATTAAAAATAACTTTGGAATTATACAAATAGGTAAACATGTTTTTTTAAATATTAACCAATGACGAAACATAAATTACTCACTAAAGTCCTTCTTTTTAAAATGCGGTTGCTGCTGTACCCACTCCTTAAGGATCTTGACAGCCGCCTTCATCTCTCCCGGTTTGGCCAGATTGATCTCATTCCGTACAACTTGAAGTGTGTCCGGGTGAGACCGTAGCAGTTTGTTCACCGGTATAGCCTCCATCTCAGAGCAAAGATTACTGCGAGCAGCGCCCAATGTATAACATATAAATAAGCTTACGCAACTGGTGACCTCTAATAATTCCGTGTATTAATTAGTGGCTTTATACATTTATTTGACGCTTTATTCAAGTATTTGGTAACAATTTTTAAATTTTATTTTAAAGTATTATATATTCTCATTTCTTTTTACATACGAAAGATTTTAAGACATAGTGATCCTTGCGAGGTCTCCTTCATCATATTATTTATAGATCTTAACCGACTTCAAAAGAATCATAAAGAGGAGGTTATCAAATACACGTATTTTTAAATATAATAAATGTAATAGAGCATTCACACTAATTTTCATTTTATAATTTATAGAAGGATCAAAAACTGTTTTGGATATACAAACTCGTCAAGTTAAATTTTTTGGAAATTCTATCTAAGTAGTTACCTGTTAAGTACAAGTTAAGGAACACTTACGCGGTTCAAGGCTAAGATTATAACAAAAAACAAATAAAAACTTCATCACACTTAAGAAATATTGTAAATTAACATTTGAAGCTTAGCTTTGCGTCATTTACATGACTTAAAAAAATACAAAAATGATGAAGTTACGAGTGGAAATAATATTTTAATCGAGCTACTTGGTTTTATGGAGAACAATTGAATATTACATGGAGTACACGGGATTTAGGTCTAAAAGATATTACGCTAGGTCTGGTGTAGCACAAGGCAGTACTTTGGGGCCATTAGAATTTTTGATAATGATGACCTGCCTGGAGTAGTCGAGTCTGCTGTGCCGAGATGATTTGTAAATTGTCTAGAAGTAGACAGATCGTTTATAGCCAGGAAGATTGTTTATGTTTGCAGCGTGATATTGACCGTGTAGTAAATGGGTGCGACAAAAATTAATGAAAAAACAAAAACTCTAACTGAATATCACAAAATTTGCAGTCATTTCTTACACCAGAGTACCCGATTCTTTTTAATTATGGCATAGGTGACTATGTCACCTACAAAAGTACCTGGGATGTATCCCCGGTACAGTTAAAAGGCGGTATACCGCCTATAGGGATTTTGGGTTCGTTTTGCGTATCGACAGGAAAAGAAGTAACGCAATAATTTAAGTCCCACATGAAAAGAAATAACTCAACGAGGATGGAATTTACCCATTTTACCCGCTTATGTATCCGACTTTGTTCGTTTTGGGTATGATTTGATACACCCGGCTAGGGGTAAGGAGGGATCTAACTATTACTCGGTATCAATTTAAAATCCTTACGGGTAGTGTGCAAGATGCAGATGTGTTAGAGAGGTTGGTGCTGCGAGTACCGATTAACCGCAATAGGAAACGACAAGTATTGCGGGCGGTGCCGCGGGCGCGCACTAACTTGCTCATAGATTCGCCACTTACACGTGCATTGCGCATACTTAATAATGTTGAGGTAAAGACTGACTTATTTAGTTTAATACTGACTAAATTCATTAGAGTTACACTATCCATTATTTTTTAGGGGAACTATGGTTAAATATAAAATAACCTGTTAAAATGTAACGAGTATTTTAAAGTAGTCAAAGTGTTCATTATTTATTGTAAACCAGACAATGGCGGAAAAAGTAGTAGGTCCACAGAGAAATCATAGTGATGATTGATCTGACGTGACTTAGACAACTATAGAGTGATACATTCTATAATCTGAAGGCGCCAAATTTAAATTTTATACAATCTAACAGGTTTACGTTAATTTTCGTACATTCTGCCCTATTGTACTACATAGTCACTACTGTAACATAGCCAAATTTATGAATGCGTCTCTAAACACAGGTCTCGTACCTGATTGGTGATCTGATTGGAAAACTGCTGTTGTTGTGCTAGTATTTATGAAAGGTAACAAGTTGTCAGCCTCAAGTTTAATTTAGCTAATTCTTATCCGACGAAAACATTTTACCCTGTGAACAACATGGATTCGTACCTATATACTAACGTATATAAACGATTCTATAAAATTGGGTAAAATTTTTCGACCAAGGTAGATATAGTCTACTTAGATTTTGAAAGTCTACAATCTACAGTAGGTACCAGATATCCGAGGAAAAATATAAACTTTGATTACGAATTACCTAACGGAAAGGGAGGGGTTTTTAAGATCGCATAGGAAATACACCGTCCTTGACTCGTCCTTCTATCGGTCTGTCCTTTGATCCTTTACTTTTTATTTTGTTCCCGACAGATCTGAAGAACTCACTAGATTTTACCCGCTCTGTTTGCAGACATCACCATTCACCAGTATTTTATTATTTTTACAAAAATTATAATGTCTGAAAGCACTCAACTAAAAGGTAATCTTATTGAAACTTATAAAATCCTTACAGGCCACTATGTTTCAGGAATTGAAAAGCTCTTTCTATTAAGTGAGAACACACATTTGACGGGAAATTCTTTAAAACTGAAAACCCCTCAATAATTTAAATTCCCTAAAAAACTTTCTCCCAAACCGAGTAGTGGCTTTTACTCTCACTACTGGAAAAGTCTTCCGGAAAGTGTGTCTCTGAAAAGGCAAATATTGGATTTGCGCTTTACAACTGGCTCACGATGTTTTCCTTTATCGTCCGAGCAAGTGTTAAATTGCGCAAATTCTTGCGACCAAAGCTGCTCTTTCTTGTGGGACAACAGATAAATAACAAATAACACAAAGTTATATGTGGCAGTTTGTATATTTTAGAATATAATTTACAATAATTTTTGTACATGTTAACCTTGCTCGTGTCCAATATAATAAACTGCAAACATTTGTAAGAGGAAAAATTTACTATTGATATGGAATTTTTCACAAAATATTTTGTTTACTCTCACAATTAGTTTCACAAGCGAAAAATGTGCTTGAAGATTTGCATTTTACTCCGTTGAAGCACAAACAGTTATCGATACGTCAAAAAATGAATTTGAAAATGTCACTTTGCGTTTCGATTGTTTTTTAAAACATGAAAAGTACATTTTTTATACGACCGCGTATTTCAGTTTTAAAATTCATGTTTTCTAAAAGAATAGTGACCATCGCCAAATCCATTCCCCGTAATACACGCAATGCAAGCCAAATGTTCGAATGCAAATTTAGTCTTAACTGCCTTAGAAATACGATATACAACAGTTCGGCAGTGATTGTTAGCGCACCCCATAATATATAATGCCAATAATAATTTAATAAAACATTCCGTTAACTCTTAAAAATACATTAAAGTGATACAAACTGCATAATAATTTGGAATAGAGGTCCGTTCGGGTTTGGGGCGTCGATTATTCGGTTTGATTTCTTTGCGTCGGACGCAACGTACTCGACCGCGATTAAAAACGAGTCGTACTCAAAAGAAGACTACCAGAGCCTTATTTAAGAAACAACTCCATGCAATTTCACGAGAGAAGACGAGCGCGTCCCGACGCCACTAAGTCCCGATATGGCGGTGTGTCGCCGTCGTCTTAAGCGTGCAATACCCTGATTAGGAAGAATCCTTTTTATATCAATTTTCATTTTTTAATTTTTTTTTAATTTTTGCAAATATTTTGAAGATTTTTTTTGAATTTTTTATTTTTGTTTTTTATTGTTTTAGGTATTTTTATTTTTTTATAATCAGTTTTTGAGATTGAGCATTCTCTCATTTTCATAATTATCAAAGTTTACTTACGATAAACTTTTAAAATTATTTATTGTACTTCACGCGAGGGGGACGTCCCTCGAGGTAAAACGAATATAAAACTTAACGATTAAATCAATTGCCGGGCGCGAATACGAAAATCGACGCGTCGATCGACCTCGACGGTCGACAATCTGATAAAACTCATCACTTTTAAAAATATATTTCTAACGTCTCATAAAAGGTACCGCACTTCTACGAGACGGGCACAATGACAATCAACACACAGAGATAGCCATTCTCACACAATCCTTATCGTTTCAAAGATATGCCTCGTTCGCGTTTCATCTCCGGGGCGACGTCGAGGACGAGCGTCATAAAACATTCAAAATTTAGCACCAGAATATTATCGCGGCCTATATCACAGACGGACGGACGGACGAGTCCGCGCCCGAAGGAATGTCGAAGCGTGCGCTCTATTTTTGTCATTTCTCGTTTACATCAAAAAAAATACTATTCACATAAAACATAGACAACGTTAAAACATTTCAATATCTCTTTCATTCTTATTATTTACATTAAATAACTTACAAATAAATATAAATATTAAAAAATTAACGGGACGCAATCAAGGCGCGACCGGAGGCCGAGTCGCAACCGCGAGGCGATCCGGACGCGGCGCCGCGCGAGTAACATATGTCCGCGGAGGCCCCGCCCTTCGCCCCGCTCTACGGGATCGGTCGCGTATCACAGCCTACGTTCTCGAACGGCCTTCGGGCCTCGACGGCCTTAGGGCCGAGCCGGCCTCATCGGGCCTGAGGCCAGGCCTCGGCCAGGCGGGGGTGGGGGGCCAGCCGTCGATAGCTGTCGCGGAAGGCCTTCACGATCTTCTCGAACGTCTCCGGGTCGTACACCGACCGAGCCGTGTTCGTCAGGTCGAAGGGCTCTGCGGACAACAATCGTTCCGGTTACGCTCGGCTCGAAGTGCGGGCGACCGGCTGGGCGTGCGCGCGCGCATTTTACCTTCGACACAGATGTGTTTCCACTGGTGAGGGTCGAGATGCGAGTAGCGGCACTCTGCGACGGGGATGCGTCTTCCGGCGCGGACCGACACCGCCATCTGGTCGTAGCTGGAAAATCATTTTCTCATTTTCAATAAACTTTTTATCGCGTCTAGAGAGCCGATCGAACCCTACGCAGGCAAAACATTAACATTCAGCGGTTCCGCTATCGAGATACACACACAGACACAGATGTGTGTCTGCTTAACTATCGGTGAGTGGAGGTCGAACACGCGAGTAACTCACGGGAATTCTGCGTAGTATTTGAGAAATTGCAGGAACAGTTCCCCTAGAGTGAGCCTATTCTGGGACCTCGAGGGCTTCTCACACACTTCTGGCACGCGAGGGAGAATCCACGGGTTCGTGCCGCCTGAAAGTCATCACCGACGATTAATATGGTCTATGGTTTTTACATAATGAAAAACTAATAAAATACATAAAGTAGTTACTGACACTGCAAAAAGTGGATGACCATGAGGGTGAGGGCGTACGAAGACAACGTGCGTCTTCTCGCGTCGTTG
Organism: Pieris macdunnoughi; assembly: GCA_905332375.1. NCBI lineage: Eukaryota > Metazoa > Arthropoda > Insecta > Lepidoptera > Pieridae > Pieris > Pieris macdunnoughi. The sequence goes on from CAJOBZ010000058.1 coordinate 496,052, forward strand.
ATGCGATGCGCCCGCGCCCACAGTTTGGCCACCGCCACCAGAGGGCGCACGCGCCAATCGCCTGCGGACGGCTATTTGGATCACGTTTATGTTGACAATTTAAATTATCATCCGACGACCGACCAACTCACTAAGAGATCGGAAATATATTTGATTACTAAGAAAGTGAATTTCTACCACTGATCACACCTTCCCAGGGGGTCAGCCTTCTGCCAAAGCAATTAAAGATTTAGTGAAAATTGACACGTTCAGATCGAAAATAATATTAACAATAACGCGTAATTCAATCCCCGCCCTGCATCGTAACGTTTAACAAATAGAAAAAAAAATCGTTACGTAATACTTGAATGCTCCCTTGATCGTCGAAACAGACAAAGTAAGCGTGTACCGATGGAGAAGGCGTAGAGCATGTTGGTATTCCGAATGCCCACCACGTTGTTGCAATTGAGGTCCACTTGCACCCCGGAGTAGGCGTCGCGGAACTTCAGGATGGGCACCTTGGCTTGAATCAGTTCCGCGTCTACATTAAACAAGTTATTTTATATTAGTTGACTCGAAGCCAATTTCAAAATAAAAATTATTAAAAATTATTATATCTATAACGACCAAAGGTTTATTTCGAGTTTTCATTTTCTTTTAATAAATAGGAAGAGTAAAACGAAGAATACAAAATCAAATAATACTGACCCGGATCAAATGCCCGGATGAAGGAGAGAATATAATCCAGGTGCAGAAGTGCGTGTGCCCGCGGCTCCACGTGACCCATCGAACGCACATACAGACACAGATCCATGTCTGACGACTCTAGACCGAAGCCCGTCATCGTAGACCCGACGACATATAAACCGTAGCGGGGAAATATTGTCTGCAATTACATCCTTTACAATTTATATAATGCAATAAAGTAACGAAAGCTACTTAATTTTATTAATTTGCACAGGTCAAAAAATTAAACGATCTACGAAATAAAATTAAGGACAAACATTTCTCTCCTGTAAGTCAAAATCCAAAACTTAGTTGATTATGGGAGTCCGACAATTTTGAAAAGCATCCCTCTTAACATTACTATTGACATATTCATATAAAAACTATATTTATTTTTTGAATAGTGTAACATAACTAACCCTAACGGTTCCATAGAGATATCTCCACAATTGCATCTTATTGTGGAAGGTGGCCTCTGTTTGCTGAGACTTTATAAACTTATCCCATATCTCCTGAGATAAGGTATCCCACTGGGAACCTGTCATATTTTAACAATAAAAATGTACAATACGATAAAATAAAAAGTAATCTTATAATTAACAATAATATTACGACTTATCTTACCATTAAGTAAGTCATCAGGAGCAAACTTTACTTCAAACGGATAGAATGAAGAGTTAAATCTGTCTATTGTTAACCTTCTTGGCCGGTGATCACGACGGTTCCTGGAACGCCATTCACGAGTCACAGTATTTGAACCAGAACTGCTTGAAGTGCGTTTACCATCTGCATCCAATATTAAGGGAAATTTATAAAATATCATAAAACTTGTTTTTTTTGTTGTGAAAAATACCAAGTCATTTGTTAAATAAGATGCGTTCAATTGAGTGAGTTACTGTTACTGAATTAGTTTAAAGACCATTTCATTTTTGACAGAAATAATCATTTTGTTTCTAATTTGAATGTCACAATTACGATGATTGTGATATGTAGCCTAGGTCTTTGAGCATACAAAAACATAACTTTATGTATTATATATATACTTATAAAAATACATATATATTTTTGTGGGTACATATTTACCAAAGCAGTTATGATTACTGGAACCAATTCTTATCTCATTAGATAACAAGGACATCACATTTTAAATAATATCTAATCTAATAACTTTAGTAAAGCTTACAATATATCTTGGTGCTACTATAGAAAATTATTTAATAGTTTTGGAGAACATTTTTGATATGAAAAGAAGTGTTTAGATGAGGGTAGTGAATGTAAAATGTAAAAATTGTCAGAAAGCAACCATGTGCAAAATTTTTACCATTTTCACTTGATTTATTAGATCCATTTGATCCTGAGGCATTGCTAGATAGGCTTGAGTCATCAGATTCATATCCAAATGGGGAATTAATATCTTTTTGATGTTGCTTGTCTCTGCCCAGCCATCGCCTCTGGGCCTGCCGCGGCGATCCTCCTCCGCGATTAGGCACCCCAACCATTTGTGCCAGAAAGTGCTGGCGATTATGACATTGTCGGTCCAAATTCTGTCCCTGACCGACGCGTGGAGCACTAAAGCCATTTTTCCCATGGCACATCACTGACTCACCTTCACTCATATTGCCACGATATCTGCGAGTAAGTAATGTTATTTAAATTGTAGTTTACAAATAAAACCGGTGAACAAGATGAACCTTCTCATACTAACCTTTTCAAATCACTAAATGTAATGACGCATTAAATTGTGGGCACCTATTGCGTCATAATAAACACAGTATTAATAATTCAGTTGCGACGTCGAAATTGTATAATTTACACTTATTTATTAAACCACCGAAATCTGAGACGACCCAGTCAGGCTTATTCCCTTGTACGTCGATGGCGGTCTGTTAAGAATCAGGTTGTAGTCACAGTAATGTTCTAGTCGCTTCTCTTCTACCTACACAACCTAATTGAAATATTTTTTTCGACGCCTTAATTAATAAATCTACCCACAAAAATCAGAAAATCCTCAAAATATGAGAAAAAATTCCGCCATGACTTATTGAAACGACATTTGCGACATCTGGCGGTTACTATCAAAAACTACACGTGACAGCAAGTGACTTTTTATTTCAAATTATTACATTCTAATTTTAGCCAGAATGATATAAACTAAATTATTTTGCTCAATTGGTTATTTAAATTTAAGAGTTTTATTTTTATTTTTAGTCATTATAATTATAATTATAAATTCCGTTTCTCCTACTTTATTCATACTTTTTAACAAACTCGACAAATGTATTTAATTGTAGCTGGCAAGTGGTAGGACAACGCCGTCATGCATTAATAAATTTGACAACTAACAACTGACAACATACAATTTGTAATGTTTTATATTTCAAATGTCAGAATATACTTCATTTATATAAATCTGTATCGTACTACTACTAAAATTATGTGACTTATTGATATTTTATAATAAAAATTAAATCGTTTCTATTAGCAATTCGAAAAATTATAGATTTATTTTGTGAAAATGTCCTTATGGCCACACGTTCACGTGTTAATTTAAGTTGTGATGACGTCAAGCGAGGATAATGTAACCCTAAAAGTGCAAGAAGTAACCAACAACAAACTTTGTTTTATTTTATCATTACTATCAGTTCGAAAATTGTATTGATATGTCACACTTCGGAGATTTTATGGACGGTGTTCCCGTTAAAATATCTGAGAAGTACAAGCGTCCTTCACCAATCGAGTTACCCTACAATGTAACTGAATGTCCTTTACGTGCACAGAATGTTGTCGATTGCGTAAATTACTGCTCTACATTTGAGCGTAACATTCTTGCAAAACTTAAAGAACTAAGAAGTGCAAAAGAGACCAAGAAAAACGAAAGAAGACATCGTCTTCACCTTCTTGAAGAGGCGAAGCAAAAGAAACTTGATGCTATTGCTGCAGCTGAGGCTGAGGAGAAGCTAAAGCAACTGAGCATTTCTGAAGTGTCTTATCCCAGCACTGAGGAGATAAGCCCACTCTCACCTGATGATAAGCCAGAGCATAACTGTGATACCTCAGTTCAAGACAATATTGTTACTAATAATTCTGATACAAATAAATCAACTAGTGTAGATATTAACTTAACAAACATTACCCAGGACTCTCAGTCAAGCATCTTACAACCTATCCAAGTTCAGTCCAACTATCAGCAATGCAGTTTGCTTGATGATCCTGATCCACTTCAAGAATTGAAATTTACTACAAATATAACAAAGGCACAGTATTCACACAATGTGGAAACTTTGACTTTTAAAGATTTTGAAAATGACACATCCAGCCCATTTGATAATGTTGAACTGAAAACTATAAATGATATGGAATTATTAGCTCAAGTTTTACAAAGTCAAAGAGATTCAAGTGTTAGTTGTCAAATGCAAAGTTACCCTGATCAGGTGTATTCAGGATATGCCAACTGTGCAACACAGGCCCAACTTGATGGAGGTACATACCTTCCCAATGCTTACCAACAGACAATACAAGATCCAAACATTATGTATTCATCTCCTCAACACTTTCCTGTCTCTAATGGATTCTATGTTCAAGCAGACACAATCTGTGATAACACTTTGCCTTTAGACAATGTTTATGTTCCCAATTATCAATATTATGTTCCTACTCAAACATATGCTGATCAATACTATAACGCATCTACATCAGCAGATATCAGCCAAGTTGCAAATGGTTCCTACATTCCTCAGCCTTACTATTATCAGTATCAACCATATTATGATCCAAAAATAAATACTGAACAGAATAATGTAACATCAAGCAGTTCACAGAATATAAAATCTAGATCAAGAAGTGTGCCAGACATTGTGAGAGAGTTGAATGAAGAATTAGCTACAGCTAAATTAAGGGCTTATGAAAGATCTTGTAATGTTAGCCCAGCACCAGTAACCATTGTGCCTAGGTCTTCCTCTACTAGTGAGAAAAGAGAAAGTAGGAGAAGGAAACGAGAGCAGTTACCAAACCCATTTGAAAAGTTTCCACCTCAGTTGCAAAGTGTTTGTCAAAAAATTCATGGGATGGGCTTCCCACTAGATCGGGTAGCAAGAGTATGCAGTTTAGTTGGTGACAATGATAAAAAGGTTAGTTTTAAACTAAAGAGTAACATAATCAGTAAATATAGAAAGAATCATTCACCCTTGTCATTTTGTTAAAATTATCTGCAACCTGATATTCATTTTTTTTTAAATTCTATTGAAGGTCATACCTATCTAAGAATAAATATAATGTCTAACTAGAAGCACTAGTTTGCAACATTACAATGCAAACTAATATGTCAAAGTATTGTATCCTAATAAAAGAATGTTATGCTAGATATTATTGTTAGACAAAATTTTCATACACAAAGTATTAAAGATCTGATCCAATAATTAATTAATATACTTAAACATAATGCTTACGATACTTGTGTGTATCACAACTCCTCAAAGAAAATGTAAAGAAATCTTTTTTAATTCCAGATAATAGAAGGGCTTCTGATTGTTGGAGAGCTCATGGATCTAGGTTTCTCTGAAGGAAAAGTATCAGCAGCTCTTGCTAAACATGAATTTAATAGAGATAAGGCATTAGATGAGTTAGTTTCATAGCAATGTATGCAACATAGCTGGTTAATGAATTTAATGAGACTACTGGGCCTTAGATATGATCTATCATTGAGGTATTGTATGCCAATATTATGTCTTGATGACTGGTGGCTTATTGTTACACTGGCCCTGGAAGATTTAAGGCAGTTGCAAAGATGCTGTGGTAAGATGAAACGGCTTGAAATAGTGTTTCAAAGAAGTGGTTTGGACAATAGTGGTAAAGAATATTTTATATCTTTTTATCTCTTATGACTTGCCGGACATTTGGGAAATCTATATCCACTTTTATGCTTCCCAGACATGTTATATATTATATAAAGTTTTAGTAGCAAATTTTCACCCAAGAGTTAGTGTTACATTTAAACAAAGATATTGATAGGTAAATGGTTGGTTCATCTTCCAAAAACAAAAATTATTTAATGCTATACTTTTATGGTTTTAGTGATTACAATATAAATATCAACGGCTATACTACTATTAGATCTCATTTCAATTAATTTCCATCGGAATGCAGTAATATAATTTCTCTTTAACAAATTTTTATGTTTGATAAGGAAAATATTTGATATCCACCAAGTTTGACAGGACTTTTAACACACATGAACCTATAAGCTCACCTTAAATAGTGAAAACAAGTTATCATTTTACAATTTATGGTCACTGACAGTTGCATTGCAGTGTCTTTATCTTTAAAGTTATATTCCTTCCAGGATTTGATGAGTAATCAACTCCTAAACCATAATATAATACTAAATGGTTCATTTTAACAAGTTGCAACGAAGTATATTAATGAGACTGTTCATTTTTTATGATTATGTAAACAACTCTATTTTAATAAATTGCCACTTTGTACTTTCTTTTGTTGCCATTCGGGGTCCTGAGCGCCTAACCCAACAAATAATGATTAAGTCGGTCACTGAATTGGGACATTTAACACTACTTGAATTACATTTTTGCAGTTGTATATTTTTTAATTCCAGATTTAGCAATATAAGCATATTATGTTATGGTAAACATATTTTTTTGTTATTTTGTAAATAATAGTACAATTCATGGTAATATATCTCGTACATTGATTTTGATTTAAAATAATGAATTTATTTTACAATAATAGGTAGCCATTCATTCAATATTATTTATTATTCAGTAGAAAGTAAGTATTGATTGGTAATTTAAACAGATTCTTTAAAAAAAATATTTGTAATAGAGTAAGATCAATTTAAATTATTCCGTTGTTAAATAGTTTTTTCGTTTGTTTTGTATAATGTATATCAGCTTAAATGCCAGATAAATTAGACAAAAGATTGGCTCTGACAGGCATTACGTCAGGCTTTGCTTAGCAAAAAAGGGAGTTTAGTTCTTATTAATTTGCTAGTGTTGAAGTTTCGTTACATACTTACTCGTCGGGGAGGTGCATTATACCATCATTGTATTAGTCAATTATTAATAAATTGAAAATTTTGGGAATAATTTAACTTGCACGCACTTGGGTCAGATGCCTACCTACATGAAAAACTCAGCCTAAGGATTCATTGTTAATACTCACGGAACTTAATATCCGAAATGTTTTATAACACGTTTAGCCGAAAACGTAATAAAAAGAAAATGTTTGCATTTGTCACCCACCTGCCTTGGTCAGCCTGAGCCAACTTTAGTGATACTGTCTATGCTTGGGTATAGGGCGCGTGATTTTCTATAGCTTAAATATATTTAAATTATTGTATAAATAAAAGAGTTATTTTCATACACTTGTCTTATTTATCATACCGAGACTACGCGCTAATATATAAATAGTTCTGCACTACCTGCATGAATATTTCTTCTCATGAAGGTTTAAGTTTAAGCTTGGAATCGCAGCGAAGAGCAAAAGTAATACGCCACTCGTATTTGAATATTCAATTAAAAATAAATCAATGGCGCTACAACCTTTTTAGGTCTGGGCCTCAGATTTCTGCATCTGTTTCATGATCATTTGGTAATCTAATAGGCAAGTAGGTGATCAGCCTTCAGTGCCTGACGCACGCCGATTGCCGAATCTGAATATTCAATTATCGAAATTAAATTTTCCAAAACGTATAACGTGAGCTCAGGCGTCTAAAGTTTCAGTTGGTACAGATGAGTTTTGTTAAGATTCTCATCATCGAAATAGGTAACACTTTTTCCTGCAGTTTTTATGACTACATCCTGCATCTGTCATACAAATGAATGCTGTCCACACATGCGGCAGGGTTTTTTTTTTACTTGTATCATGTTCTCATGCATTTTTTAGTAACTTTTGCGCCGTCTACAAATGTTTGGCGTCTCTTAGCTGTTTTTTTTGTAAAATTACTGTTAAGTCAATGTATACCTATTAAAAATGAAAATTTATCGAATCAAACATAGTCAATAAGCCATAAATTATTATAAATGTTACCCGTAATATATAAACAATGTGTTTTATTCATAAAGGTTCAAAGACCGATTAGGTTAGGTTACGTGATAAATCTGTTACTTATATAGGTAGGTATTTATTTCGCATGTAATCGCATCATATGAATGTTAATTAAGGACTGACAGGATATAGTATGGAAAAAATATTGGTAAGTATAAAATTCATAATTTTTTATCAATTTAATAATTACATTCAAGAATTCCTAGATCAGCGTAATCGGAGTCAGGTGCGTGCCCTCATAATGTGTGTAAATTTACGTCACAAACTAACATGCAAATTACAAACAGTGCCGTCAGACACGTCATTTATGAGATCTTTGGTTTCTTAACACATTTGCGGCTTCTTGGTTATCACAGATCCATTTCTTCTTGATAGTCATCAGCCGACAATCAACTTTCGGACACCGCCTTGTCAGTTGCTTAATGCTCATCTTTGAACTTCAGTAGTAGATGAATGAGACAAGTCCATTCGAAATCGGATCTTATTGACCAAGATAAGGACAAATTTAGCTATTTAACATGCGTGCAAGCAAGAGCGGCGATATTGTGTGGACAACCGGAATTACTGCTGCGTTTTGTTTTGAGACGGCTCGCGGCCGGTCCACCGTCAGCCGTCGCCACTCGCCGCCCGCCGGTCGGCCGTCCAGTTGCATAGTGAGCGGCGTTAAAGTTGCTCGCATTGTCATTTTCGCGCTAAAATGTTTTTCCGTTTCGAAACGCGCCGCGACACAATCGTTTCTTCGATAACATCTTAAATGCGATATTGCCGCGTGATAGAGATAGTGACGTCCTAATTTTATTTTATTACGTTATAATTCATTGACCATGTAAATCGTTCGCGAAATAAAGCGGGCCGCTTATGTTGTAACAAAAAGAAAACAGATATTCTGGGAATGCCCACATGTGGTAAACTGCTAACAGCGGCTGCGTTTGTTAAAGTGTCACGATGCCGAGAAGAAATAAATGGATGCATCTGGTGGCCGGAGTCATAGCCGGAGTTACGCTTGGAGTATTCTTAAAATTATGCTTAAGACCTTCCTCTCGGACGTCTATTGAGACATGTCCGGAAGCTGCAAAATTATACGCTCCCCCTGACCCATTAGCGGTGATAGGCTTGACGGCCGAGGAAACGATACAAAACTCAAATAGAACTTTAGTGTTTGTGGGTGTGATGACTGCGGAACAGTATTTGAATACGAGAGCAAAAGCAGTTTACGACACGTGGGCTCAGGACCTTCCGGGCCGATTAGCGTTCTTTAGTTCTGAAGTGTCGCGAGCTCCTGGTTTGCCCTTGATACCCTTGCGCTATGTCGACGACAGCTATCCTCCTCAGAAGAAGTCGTTCCTAATGTTATTGTACATGTACGAAAACTACGGAGAAAGGTTCGAATGGTTTATGCGTGCGGATGACGATGTATACGTGCGTGGTGACAAATTAGAAGAATTCTTGCGCTCCGTGGACAGTAGAAAGCCGCAGTTTATCGGTCAAGCGGGAAGAGGTACCACCGCTGAAAGAGATGCACTGGCTCTCGACTACAATGAAAATTTTTGTATGGGCGGGCCTGGAGTGCTTATATCAAGAGAAACTCTTCGAAGAGTGGCGCCTCACGTCAAATACTGCTTGAAGCACCTTTATACTACTCATGAAGATGTGGAACTCGGAAGATGTGTTGCGAAATTTGCCGGAGTTTCCTGCACATGGAGCTATGATGTAAGTCGATGTAATACAATGCTTAATTGTTGTAATTTAATATTCTGTAACATGATTTTGAGTTTGTGCTGATAGTGCGATTAGGTTACTTTACTATAAGCCTATTTCGAGGCTTTATGACTAGTTAAAGAAATATCTATATTTTAGAAATATTTATTTGTTGTGCCAAGAAACCAGTTTCTTTACTCTGTGAAGGAGAGAATTAAGGAACCCTGTGACCTAAAGGAAATCATAACGTCGATAAACGTTTATGACAATGAGTTGATTACTATGTCAGATATATTTTTAAATACACAAGTTGGTCTACACTAAGTAGACAATAGTTTAACATAAAACAAAATAAATGTATAAAAATTTTAGCCCCATCTCAGACCAATATACAATTTTCGCCTCCGAGCTCCATGGGTCGGCTGTTGCTAAACGGTTGAAAAGTCAGGATGGGTTTGATTCACCGCAAGTTCGGAAGAACTGCCTTCTCATGCGTAACTAACAATTTACATTTTAAGGTAAACTTCATTAAATTACTTGTAAATGAAAATAAAGGCAGTACGCCCTATAAATCATACTATTAAGGTTTTTTTTATATAATAATTAATAAAAAATGGATGACAATTAGTAAAGATGGTTGGCTTTCTCAAAATGAATGTCGGTAACCTACAGTTATAAAACAAAAATAGCGTCACATCGT